>JABASI010001478.1:0-24675 GCA_019776505.1 Tomocerus nigrus
CTACTCTTTATTATGGCATTACCCAGCTATCTACCATGTACATGCGTTTACAGCAAGGAAATGGATTGCAAAGCCTTATACCCAAGCCTATTATTACGTTTAGGAGTAGCGACGAAAATTCTAAAGGTCGAAAATAAAGCCACCTACCTAATACCTACCTTTACTCAATAAGTAACCAATGCTCCTTCATACTCTCTTTCCTTTATGTATAGGTAAACTTGGTTTTTCGGCTTAACTAAGCTTTAGTTCATGAACGTTCCATTATCTGAGCTAAGGTCAGTCTGGGTTTTAAGTAAACAGGTACATATAATATACCTTCCCATAGGATTTTACTTAGAAAAAGGATATAGACAGAGGTATCCTACATATAGGTAGGCTTAATTGCCGAGTTTCGTCCGTTGGTTCCTTGGGCTTTCATGTCATTACATAATATTTTATTTAGGTCTTTTCGTTTAATTCTCATTCCGTTGTTTCCTCTGCCTTTGCATTTGTAGCTACAACCAAGGTTCCAAAAACAAAAATTCTGTGTAAAACAAGTTAAATAACAGAATTCGCTAGAAGTCTACAGGTAAGAAGTGAGGAAACTAATCCTGAGGCATATTGTGTGTATTTTTTTAACGGTAAGTAATAAAATCCCTTGTAGAGCTACCTTTCTTCTCTACACACCAGCGAATGTACTAATATTGACCAGGGAGAGAGAGCTAATATTTATATTATCAAGTAGTTATAAATTGTAGAGTCTGAGAAGGGCTTGTTTGTTGTGCACAAGGCGTGGCTCATCCTATCAAGTTCGCATAAATGACACTATCATCGGTAGGAAAAAGCACTAGAGAATTTCCCTACAGATTATTTAGCTGACCTGCCAATGTTATCTGCCTTGCCCTAATAATGGACAATGCCTAGCTACTTGCTTGTTATCTGTTGAATGAAATGTATTTTGGTCTTGGACAGATTGGCCACTACTTTTGCTCCTTCCCATCATCATAATATAAATATCTGCACTAGTGTGTGTTGTTTGGCAAAAGGAAAACCTGATCTGATTGTAGTAACGAGGTCCAATTATTCGACATTCAGAGTTCACATGCTCAAAGCTGGCTTTAATGGTGAAGCCGAAAGGAAATCAAGGCTCGGCAGAGAGAGAACTAGTCAAGTCGAGTGTTGCCACCACCACCACCATCCACCACGGAGCGACATCAGAGCCATTGAATTGGATGCAATGCTCCCGAAGAGTTGAGATGAGAGAGGAAGGCAAAGGGAAGTTGATAGAACGAGAAAAGCTACAACGAACAGCTTTTGCCTAAGGGGGTAGCTTCATGTCCCTCGCCTCCACTTCATTTCCCTGCATTTTGTTTTGATGCTTTGCCTGTATTATACTTTTTAGTGCATACATATATCTACCTTGTTTTATAGTTTTATATAATAGCGCTTATATCCTATGTCATCTGAATAGGATAAGCCTAAACCTTAACCACACATCAGAGAATCACAGGGCAAACGGATTTGTTTCATTTACGAAGTGTAAGCACGTAGGCACACACACCGGATTTGAAATACTATTATGTACATACATATTCAGGCCTTAATCCATCTAATAATATATGTGTGTGCACTCTGAAATATATAGTACATGTGCGTGTTTATGTGTCAATACTTCAAAATTCAATAGATAATGGAAAATGGAAGTGGCAGTAGTGGACGCGGTAGTTGTGGGATTATTGGGGAACTGGTCACTCGTCCAGTGAGGCGGGGAAAATAGTATCCTATCTGTCAATCTACGTATATTAATTTTCATAACAGCCATGAAATTCAGTCTATTCATCCAGTGAATAACAGTAGGTTTGATTAAATGCTACATTCACACTCGCATTACATTTTCAGCGAATGGAGTTCATGAAATATACAGAGTTATGTAATAATAACGTATAAAGTATGTATGATTCAGATGTTAGTAGATTATTTGTAAAATGGATCTTTGTCCATATAGAACACTCGGCATTCCCACTCCCTCCATGTTATGATGAGAGTTGAGTGTTTTGTTGTGTTGTGTTTTCTACCTTTCCAAGGATTAGTTAAGCATAATAATGCACATTGAATCCAATTGCTATATGAGCTTTGAATTTCACTACTACACACAAAATAGAGTGAGATAAGCGTAGATAAGTATAGAGAGTGTGAGTTATGCATATGGCAAAATGTAGCTTTGCAATGCAGCAGGCAGCAGCAGCCTGTTGTTGTTGGTTAGATTATCTTTATAATAATAATGCTATCAACTATATTACATTCAAAACTGCTTACTACCTACTTATAGTAGTTATATTATAATATTATAATATTATATATCTGGTAATAAATAGGTAGGTTGTATTCTATGGGGATTCGGGTATAGTTGTTACTACTTGCATTGTAGTGTCGCTTCGTGGTTTCTCTTGGCTTCCCTTCCTTTGCAATCGTTTCAAAGGATGAAATTATACCTGGCTTAAGTAAAGCAAGAAGCAGGAGCAGCAGGCCGGCCCAGACACACACACACAATTCTCCATTATTGTTAAGTCAGGATTATGCATATATTTTAGGCTACATAATAATTCCAAGTTCTGTACGCAAAGCCTTTTTGCTTACTACAAGAAATAAAGAGTTAAGTTTTAACGTTCGTTTTGTAGGTAGAAGGTAGTAGGTAGACGAGGCACTTGACTACATACTAGAGCCACTCACGATCAGAGGGAAACCGTTAATGACCCGCTCTCAGACTGTTGTGACTTGACTTGACTACTCTATAGAAAAGCTACTTTATAATATGCAGATAGAAAATCCTCAGTTACATATACTAACAATGACTAACTATGGCCACAGCTTGAAGTGATGTGATGACTCGTTCTGCTACAATGTCTGCATTTCAATCTCGAATAAATATGACAACAGCGAGTCACTACCTTATAGCTTTGTAGCTTTTAGATTTCAGGTACGTACGCTTTTCTACGTGTAGGTAACGTACATTAAGTGCATCATACATTACGTTTATATTATTATACCGTAGTAGTAGCTAGGTAGTTGTTGTTTGAGAGCTGGGATTTTCTACTAGAAAATATTCAACGCTCATCGTAACTTAACTACCTGCGGATAGCACAAAAAACTTATTATTAGACTTGTACTAACTGTGTGGTTTCCTTTCCTCCTCTCTCTCTCTCTCTCTCTACAGTTCCTTCTTTAAGAGATAGATTCACCTTTCCTTAATCTTTAATTTACTTTACAACGTAGACTCATCATCATAACTAACTAACTAAAAGAGTCCTAGTACCTCTATATAATTTTTACTAATTGTACATACCTACTTTGGTATGTGACTTTGTTGTGTTGATAGGAGAAATTCTCTTCTACAGATAAATATAGTTCTGATGTAGATACTTCTGTAATTAATAATAGATAAATAGATTTGCTACTAACCACTACTACTATTAGAAATGTTGCCGAGTTTTGTTTTACAGTTTTTTATTACTGCAATGCAATTCAATGTCATAGTCATATGCGACTTAATATGTATGTACTATGTGCGTGGTTTTACTTTAGGTATATTGAGTATTTAGAACAAAAGAGAATTCCTACAGGAAAGATATGGATGTAGTCACAAAGATGGATTCTTTGTAAACTGTAGCATTTAAGACATGGCATGTCGTTGAGGAAATGCTGATTGTGGCATAAAATAAAAAGTTTTAAGGATAAAAAGACCAAGTTAAAGCAAACTAGAGCAGAGGAACTTCAATTTTAACCTCGTTTTACGAATTTTATGTATAATGGTTCACTTTTGCTCGTATTGTGTAGGAAGATGCACGTACTGCGTATAATATGTGTGTACTTATATGCATTTATATTTATATACCTGTGTTTTCTAGTACATCTTCCTTTTAGTGTTATTCCTTTTGTATTTTATTTTTTCTTTTGAAGCCGTTGCGTTGTCGTTTCTCTATTATGACTATGACTCTCTGAATCCCTTTTACTGTATATTCTTATTAATATGATCTCTTCTTACTTACTATAGACACTATAAAAATGTATTTGTGCACATTATGCACATATGGTTCGTGTATAAGAATTAAGTTTACAATAGTGCACTCAACTCAACTCTTTCTCATTGTTCTCTAAAACACAATGCACTAGACCCTGGTGCCTTTCCTCTCCTCTTCTTCTTCATCCCTTTTAAGATAGCTTTGTTAGGCAGAACGTGCATAGAGAGACGAGATCCATGTTAAAATAACAAGAGGAAGAGTACATGGAACCTAATGCCGTAATAATAGAACATAACAAGGACTGTTTTACTTTTACTGGACTACCATCTTACTATTTATGTCAGCACTATTTCTGTCTACGATCTTAATTTATTACATTGCTTTTCGTTTCAGGTACGTAAGTTGTTGGGAAACCATCCTCATCCTTTCTTTTCAACACTACTGCTGCAATCGAGTTTTAGAGTGACCCTAATATACAAGAATGAGCTGTTTCTTCCTGTTGATCTATCTAAGAACGCTAACAGTAGGAAGGATGCAGTAGCAATCATTTTCTACCTATAAATAATAAAATCTTTCTCTCTAAATATAAAGTGCTTATTAACTGGATTTATATTATGGATATAACACTTTGCCTTATCTTCTTATATTATTTGTTTATCCAGGTAAACTAACTTCTGTGTATAGTATTAAAAAGTAGTCAGAATTATAAATTATACCTGCATAATAAATCTCAAGCTTCATGTTTAGAACTGCATATTTTAATACTCTTCGTCTTCATTTTACTCCTGTTACGTCAACGGTATTTTGAGCAGCTTAAAACAGCTATCAGTTTGAGAAAGAGTGTTGACAAAAATTAAAAACTATTTTTTATAATTAAACTCGTTATACCATTTCCTAATGGTAAAATTAACATTGTCTATTTACTGTAGATCGATTGCTTGTCCACAGATCACCCACAATGAGCATCATCACTTAATTCGCCTTAGATTTTCGAAAGTCAAAGCAGTGAATCTGGTTAAACCAGAAATGATCAAAGAAATTAAGAAGTAATTAAAAGCTTTGTTAAAAACAAAAGCAACGTAATTGAATGCACTAGGTCACTTATTTAGTAAAAATGCATTGTATCTGTTTATTTACTTTTCCCAAAGAAGTAAAGTGAGTAGGGACGGTTAAAATGCCTTGAATGTTTCAGCAATCGTTTCTGGAAATCAAGAATTCCATAGAATGTTAAGCAATGGATACTTTATTAGACATACATTCAACGAGCATTGAAATTTCATGCACTATTTCCTTTTTCTAGCTGTGTCCCATAAGAATGGTTCTCTGTGAGTGAATATTTTCCATTCAAAAGATACTATGATCAGATTGTGGGATACCCACTAGGAAGAATGCAATTTAGTTGATTATTAAGTAAATCACCATGCATAAGTGCATAACTGAGTATAGTGAGAGAAATATTCTTATTATAAGGACAAGAATGTTAACATGACACTATTACAGAAATGAAATGAGCAAGTTGCATGAGCCGAGCAAGGTAAATAAATATCATCTGTCTCTATCTGTTCCGTAGTCTCATCTCGTCAGTCAAAAACATTTTTAACTTTGGGAATTCATGCATTCTGCTCTTTATCTGGCTTACACTATCTACTAGTTACTTTACTAGTGTACAAATATGAGACAACAATGGAGTAGAGCCGAAGTCAGTGTCAGTGTCGTAGTACTACAAATGTGTGCACAGAAATACAATAGTGAGCTTAAAGAGATAAACTAAGCAAACGAAAGAATAAAGGATGGTAATATATTTCCGAGTAAAATGCAATGCAATGGGAAGTCAGTCGTTTGACTCTAATATAAACTAATGTAAACTGAAGAGTAAAGTTGTGTGCATACTGAAACTGACTTGACTTTGACTCAAGTTGACTTACGCTTATGTAAAGTAATGTTAAGGCTATTGCTATTTATTTTACGTAAAGGAAGAAAGAAAGGTCGTTGAATTTAGAATTATGCTCTATTCACAGCCATGTATAGCTAATCTCACACTTCTTTTCTCAGTGGGAGTATTTCAATGCGATAGCTCATGTTATGATCATCATTGCCTTGCCTCACCTGATAAATGTAGCCATACCATACCACAACAATCTCTCTATGAATATACCTACATATCCCATCTACTTACTATAATCATAATAATATGTGTAAAAGTAACTCACTATCAACTGAACCTTACCTTGACTCCACTCTAATCGTCTCTTCGACACTTGGGGACAATTTTTCCTTCCCATTCAACACTAACAATGCACATTCAACAAACAGGAAGAATTTCCTTCAGAAACACATTCTTTACAAAAATATGCACGAATGTCTACGAATGTGATACATAAATTAAAATAGCTCGTAGACACAAATAAATATATTTATTTACAAAAAGTAATGCTGGATACCTTTAACTATAATTTCGAATATGTTATTTTTTATCGCATTGAAACTGTAGATTTCTTGAACACAATAAAATTAAGGGCATTTATGTAGTTAGGGATTTCAGGAAAATAATCTACATTTATCTGTAAAATGCAAATTATCGACTGCATACTGCAATTTTCTTAAAGAGTGAGATTCAGAAGACTGCAGTACTAATTAGCTAATCTGTAGGTTTGAAAAATACTTTGTAGGTGAGTAGAGCCATATAAAGTAATAATATATTTATGATATGATTAAGAGGGTAGTTAGCAAGTTAAAATGTTACAGCAGCAATGGACTTACTGTAGGAACTGATTATGAGTTAGCGTGGCCGAAATTCAAGCTACTATAGTATTTAGTAGGTACATTATGATCCGTCTGTATCATACAATTAGAATTTATTATCGTTTGTCAAGTTCAGTCCATTGTAATTTATAGGCCGGTTGGAGTAGCCGGCAGGGACAGTTTGCGTATGGCGTGTTTTCTATTGAGTTCACTCAAGACTACAAGATAAGCCATAATAAGTGTATAAAATATATCGTAGGTATGCTCGCATATGCGCTAAACAAAAAGAAATCTGAGAGAAAGACTCGTTTTAAATATTTTTCTAAGCTTTACATATCATTAGACATTGGGTGCGTAAAAGTTAAGCTTGTGAATGGAAAATCAGATATTAGTAATAAATATATACTAGATACATTGACTATTATACTATTAAGCATTTTATATGATTATATGGATGCATATATCCATTACGGGATTATTAACTTGGTTCATCGATATACTTATAAATGAAAGAGTTAGCAAATGAATATGCTAGGTTGACCTGACCCAATTTCAATCATGGCTTGGAGATTTATGTGTAGGCATTGTGTACCTGTAGACTCGATTCAAGTAAACCATAACAATATGGTCCTACTAATTTTCACTGAAACAGAGTAAATTACCTGACCTGTCTCTACCATACACACATACTTTTGGTTTGAATTTCGAAAGGGATGAAACGTTCCTTTAAAACAGAAGAGACTGAAGAGATTCTTGGGTTAACTCGGCTTGGCTTGACTGCATGTGGTTTTCTATCCGAGAATTTGCTTATTAACCCCTCTCTGTCTTAGCTAGCCTGTGGTTTAGGAATTTCTGCTTAAGTAGCCACTTTCCTCTCATTTCCCTTTATGCATTGCATCAAATATTCATCTCATAGCCAGGTCTCACTCTATTGCACTCCTACCAACTCTAACTATGTAAACTCCCTACTCACTCCATTCTCATAACTATAATCATCACAACGATGTACATTCAACCTATATCTTTCTAAACTGAAATTCATGGAAACTCTTTTGGATTGACTCCATTAAAATCCTTCCCTCTGTATGTGGTACTACCGTAGGATTTAGCATTTACATAGAAAACAAAGCAATTAAGATTTAAACTCAAATAGAAACAACTTTTCTACACAGAATCAACAAAAATGATGTTTTACAAACAATACCTACTTATGTGAGCGCATCATATGTTCACTAATAAAACAGAAAGAAAAAACCTTGCTAAGTTTGTTGATGGGAAGAATGCAGTATGGAAAAAAGAAACTTTCCAAACGAATCAATAAAAGTCAGGAAAAAATCTAGTAGAAAGCGACTAAATTGATTTTCTTTTGTTCCTGTCCGTGTGCCTAGATAATAAAGCTATACACTACTTACTAATAGTATAGTAATAGTTCACAAACTCAGATCTACTACAATTCGGAAATGTTGTACATGTAAAAACAAAAGTATAATATATCAGTAAAGACAAGACAGAGTCAATCTCGAGGATCGTCTCAGTTGACGTAGAATAACAAGGACATGTTGATATATCGACAAACGATAATTTGTCACTTACTATTGGCTGGGGTTTTGTTAGCTCGTGTTTCCTTATCATAGCGTTGACACTGACAATAGTTATTATTTGTATACCTCTTTTATTGCACCAATCCAAAAAGGAATGGAATTCTACATAGGAACCTAAATAATTTCTTTGTGCATCTGCATGAACGTCGGATTCTGTCGTTTTCTACTGTCAACCTTCCTTATTCATTGCTAGCGCCATAGACGACGCTCCTTTATGACAATGACATATTGTAAATTTTCTATGATGGACATTGAGCTTAAACTGTCTCCCAAGCACGACTCAGCTACTCAGTCAAGCTAAATTACCTCATTTCTCCCTTTTTCCTACATTTTATTACTATATTTACAAGTAAACTACCTAAATACCTATTATTATTAGTTTTATTATCTTTCTATGTGTCCGTGTGGACTGGAGACAAGCTTTAAATATCAGTATCATCATTATCAGAGCAAACAAGACAAGGTAATTGGTACAATTCTGTTTTGCTCGCCTGTTCGATTCATTCAGACATCAGGAGACCTTGTGGGGTTTGTTATCTAGACGATATCGATATAAAAACATTAGGCCTGATACACTATTAGTTCACACACGCATTAGTGTACTTGCGGTTTGTCTTCATGTGAACGTCAATCCATTGTCCTTTGATGGATATATAGATTTCAATGTAAACAAGAAAATTAGTCTGTTGTAGTTGTGTTGTGTGGCAGATGAGCTGCTAAACTGAGACTTCCATTGCCAATGCATGTACATAGAGTAACTCGAGCTCATTGTGTACATAACATAAATTGATAACCCTTTTGATCTGAATTGCAAAGGAAATGTAGGGCAAATATCCCTGCTACGATATTCCGTGATGGCTGTGACAAAGCTGAGATCAAAAGCGGAACTTTGATAATTGAAGCACATATGATTTTACATATTGGCTAAACAATTACCTACATGTAAACTATTCAGCTGTAACAAATCTAGTTAATAAGTGCTTCATTTTTCTGTGTAGAATATTGATTGTGGTAAACAATGTCTGGCAATTGTGCATATATCTTATTCTTATCTTGTTATCGACATATGACTGATTAAAAGTTTATTATAATTTTAGGAAAAATTCCCTTGTTGCAGAATTAGATTGAATGTGACGAGAATTTCTGATAGAGAAGATATTCATAAGTTTGAAGATAAGAATGTATTCATGCTACACGTGAACTATGTTTACAGATTAAGCAAGATACGGCTAGTATGCAAAGCACTGAAATTCTATACAGCAGTTGCGGCCTTATAAAAGTTCTCAAGGGAAAGCCGACGACGACGACGGCGACTGTGCTAAGCTCTTTTGTAACTGTTTACAGTGTCTAAGCTTCGGAATGCTTTCGAGTAACTGAATATTGGTTAACAAATATTGCTGACTATAATGCAAATCCAGCTCGGAGTTCTGTTTACATTGTATTTACATGGATATGGATGTGAGGAAGGGAGAAGGGTATCACACAGCACAGCTATATGAATGCATTTTGGTAGGAACGAGAAATCCGAGACATGAATAGTTTGTCTAACGTTCCAAGTTGCATGTACAGTAGTTGGCCATAATAAGTAATGTAGTAGATGAATACAGTAAGAAATGGATTCTATTACCGAAAGACTAGACAAGATGAGCGAGGCCACTAAGCGAGACATTTTATAAGTTTAAGACGTTGGGAACTAGGAATTGCAACTGTGTGTCATTACTAGATAGCCAGTGACTCGTGCATTAGCGTTATTACTCTTCAGACTTAGTTCAAACATAAAGACTAAGCACACAGATGTAAATATTTAGAGCTAAAATCTCCTGAGTAAATAAAATCTAATTCAATGGATCCTATACATACTACTACTTACTAGACATGTTCAAATAGATTTAGTTAACTAGTTAGCTCTATGTATAACAGACAAAGCCAAGGAGCTATGACAGAATCCTGGGAAAATAATCCAATCTGCACTGCAGCATGGAATATAGAAATAAACTTGTTAATAAATTAACCTTTAAGAAGTAAATGATGCTGAAATAGTAGATGAGAAACTGCCGACACACAGTGTGTTAGGTGATAATACTACTGAAAGATTTACATTGAGACATTTCTAGTTTGGCCAACCTAATCGTAAACCAAGCCAAGTTTCCCAGCAAAAAATCAAAGGCGCTACTCCAAACTAAATGAGCGGATGGCGAGAAAGTCAAAGAGATGCGAGGAAATTGCAACAGAAGACTTAACCATCTAAGGCAGTTAAACCAAGTAGCTAAGTCATTGGCCACGAAAAACGGAAATAATCAACGTAACCATGTTCTCACACGAAACAACATAAAACAAAACGAAATAGAACCAAGTTCACTAAAATTCAGCTGGAAGTTAGGTTTTTTAAAACTATGTACTTGAGCTAGAAGTGTCTTTCATTTTTCAACAAAAAATTACAGAGAAAAACATAGGTACGTATTCTGAGTAGGCGCTTGTTCAAGTTCAAAGGTAAGAACGAAGACAGCCGAAATTCTTAAAACATCAATAAACAGGAAAGCAGAGATTTTAGACAAACAATCCGGGAGAGAAAAAAATGTAGGTAGCTCATTTTGACAGTTCCAATTTTCCAATCCAGTCAGTTACTAAAGTTATTTTTGATTTTATGCATTTAAGTAGAATACAAAATGTTATTGCATTTTCTTTTGCAGTATGTAATGAACGCATTTAGAAGTTACTGATTTACAGATATCGTGTTTACACGTTTTATGTTCAATCTAATGGCAAAGCAAAGATTGAAATGAGCATATTAGTACTAGGATGCTGAATATTTATCAGAAAATGGAAAAGCACTTACAGGTAAGCTCAGCATTTCGGGAACATGCACTTCACATTTTAAGACAAGACACGACTTTACTTCAGCTTATCTTTTCTGTCAGTTCAAGTAAACGACTGAGAATGCAGGCCAATAATGTTTGTCTTAAGCAGTTACGCAGTAACAGCCTACAGATTTACCTCACAATTTGACGAGTGTATGGAGCTACATTATCCTTTCAGGCATTATTGCGAAAGTCATGCAATCGGATGCTCACATAAAAATTTGCTTACGTATAGCCATTAAATGTATACACACTTTATTGAGTTGATGCATTTTAATCAAAGTTACTTTTTCAAACATTTTCAACCTGCAAAATTTGCGAAGGACAACGAATATTTCAACATATAATTTCATTACAGTCAACGTATAAGATATATTCTTTTTTTAGTTAATTTACAACTTAATTAATGAATTTATTAAGAAAAATAGGGAGCACGGTCTGTTTACAGTGGATTGCTCAGGATTTCTGTGAATAAGTTGTTGTTGTATCTTCTGTGGTAAACAGAACAGTTTTTCTTGGAAAAGTACTTGAGATAGATGAAGTACGTAATTGCATATAGATATAGTTGTTTGCATTATTTGCAGATGTATATTGGTATATAAGCAGCAATCTTAAGTATGGCTGACTGTAAAAAGGTTCATAAAAATTGGACAAAGTTTGCGGTTCTTTTCTGACATAGACCATAGGCTCTGGTTCAGACACAGAAAAAAAACATTAAAAGCACTCATCTTTTGTCGAGTCGTGAGTACATATCAGTAATACTGAAAAGCATAAGAGGAAAAGGCTGTGAAGCACCATTAAAGTAACGTATGTGTGGTGTAGTCACCTCGATTGCTTAGTTTAAGTGTGTAACGAAAGAAAGGTAGGTCCGGTTAAGTATAACACACATTAGTGGAGATTTCTCTCGTTTATTAAGTAAAAACACATATTATTGGTAAGCAGGATAGTGAGGGAGACATGAAAAACAGTCGACAAAACTTTGGTCTGAGGCATTATTAACAATGTGTCATTTCAAGTAAATTCTCCTATAAAGTAGAACTTCTCCTTGTCCTTACATCCAATCCACTTGCATGTCTCAATTTTTTATTGCATTAGCACTGGCTTGTTAGCGTGCTATTGTCAAGCCCAATGGCTCTAATCCTCATACGACTCATTTCTAATCTGAATTTTATTTTCTTCTTGCATTATGCTACGAAAGACTTGAAGACTTCTCAGTGGCCACTGCACGATGATAATCATAGCATACAGAAAAATTAATGTGCCGTATGCACATGTCAGTCATAAGTGAATAAAATAAAAAGGCAAAAATATATCTACAACTCATACATGTATTAAATGCAAACAATAAACTATAAGAAATATTTATGATCTCTATTAAAGTTATGTTTATGGGAAGTTTCTTCATCACTGCATAGTGCATATGTCTGTAATCTGTAAATAGTTAGAAAAAAACGTGAATTACAAGTAGATATGTCATGTAAGAGCACGTTTCAATTTCTCTTCGAATGTCAAATGTGCTCAGGTATAATTTTTTTTATATTTTTGATGCACTGAGAGATGATGATGTGCGTATTGGGCATAGGGACATAACAGAATGCAAGCAACAAGATTTTCTGCTCTCATTAAAGCAATTAAATACACATGTACGGACTGTTAGACAATAATGGTAGTTAGACACAATGCAATTACGAATATCTTGACGATTGACAGCAAGTAAACACCTACTATACTAGTTAGCATTAAAAACTTGTTAACTTTTCCAAACATTTTTCCGACTTTTATTGAACTTGTCTCTTTGCTTATCGTTTAAAATAAAATCGAGAGAATAAGAGTAGGTAATAGATGCATTGTGACTGGGTAGGGCAGTGTTCTACTTAGAAATACACTAAATACTTGCATTTGTTTGTTTAGTAGAGACTAGAGACACTACTGAGAAACACAATGCCTTTGCTAGCTTTTTAATTGCAAGAATGTTCCCCTGCAGGATCCAATTGTTTTAATTGCTGCAATAAAACTACTCTAATTGATAATAAATCCTTTACTCCCTGTAATTATAAAAATAGAAGTGTTTTCCAAATTGTGACACTTACAGGCCTAAGGTCAATGTTTATCTCAAAAGAATGGTAAATTGCTATTTTGTTACAACTCATTAGGACGTGTCGTTAATTATTTTGTTAGCTATCTCTTTCGAAATTAATTGCAGAAAAGCAAAACAAAATAACATACAATAGCACTCATTTAACAGTGTAGAGTGTAAGCAGGCAGAAAACTTTTCCAAGAATTTTTCGATTGGGAAATTTCCGCGGATTGTAACTGTAATTGAAAACAAACGGTCTTTTCCGCATACTAACAACAAAAATCCTTCGGTTAGCATCAAGTTATTAAGTATAGGTACTACATTAGTCGACTCTGAAATGCAAGCACTTATGCCTGTCTGACTTCAAACCACTTAAAATCTTTTGTTGCTGACACAAAACAAAATAAGCAATGAAATAACAAAAGGCTAAGAATTTACATTTGTTTACAGGTGCATTCCAGAATTTACGACAAAGTTCCTTCAATAAACTCAAACTTGCAGAGAAATGGTTAGCTAATTGCAAAATTTACTAAGGCAGCACTGAAACGTTTTACAATATAACGCAAGATATTATTATCATTTGTAAACAGGCACATTGTTCTACAATAATCGCATGGCTATTGATATTGATGGAGCAGTATGCACTCAGAGCGTTTCTCCTCCTTTCCACAAGTGTCAGTTTGAGTCACTACTTATGAATTTGTATTAAGCAATTGAATTATGACGTCGTAAAAAATGAGGAGTCAAACAAGATTTAAAATCTACAATAACAAGAATCTTTTCTTGGTATTAGCACGTTTTACCTACAGATAAGTAGTAGTTAGGATTGGAAGTAAGTGAAGTTGTAATAATGCAAGGGTATACATTCTAACGGGTAGTTAAATGTTCTCAAGTAGTACTCGTTGATAAGAGAGGCATGCATGCCATGTCGAATAAGTAGTATAATACCTAACTTAAATGGTACTACAACAAGTAGTTATAATTGTTCGTACATGTTTTATGAGGGTTACAGTTAGGAGGAATCTATACTTACTCTTAAACCCAGCTCTGTTTACTTCATTGGAAATCTGCATATGGAATTATTGTAATTTCCCTTGAAAACTAGTACAATGCAATGCATGACACGCACGAATAAATCTTGCCGTCCATTCTCATCTCACAATCAGCTCTTTTATATTTGCCATTAGGAAATAGTTTATTATAATAATATTATTAGCTTACTACTACTTAATCCTACATACTAACACAATGGCATTCCTAGCTCCATTTTATTTGATTATAATGCAATAATCATAAAATAACAGAAGAACTCCGTCAGAAGTAAGTACAAAGATACATTTGAGGTTGTTGATAGATTATGTGGTGGTATGGTGAATTGGTTTCATTAATAACGGATATGAGTTACTCAGCTGAGTTACACAACTTGATTTAAATTATTGACGATTTTCGGACGCAGCTCTAAGACGTGACATCATTGTCTACGCATATTAAACATAACTAAATAAGCCATTAAAAATTGGCACACAAAAAATAACTCCAAGATAAGTATGACACAGGAAAAGAGGAGGAAGCATCCTACTCCTTCGTTTCTAGGTCAAGCAAATGGAAACGCTTTACAGCTTTTGTTTTTCTACTTGCAGTACCAGTAAAGCCGCTTGTTTACATATCTAGGTATCTTGCATGTGTAATAAAATATATTCAATATTAGTAATACGCAAAAAATATGAGTCATAACTAGTCATAAGATTCTTTAAGCATGATTCCCCAGTAGATCCATGTAATTATAACTAGAAACGTCTATAATTACTCGTGCAATTATTTTAATAAACAATTTAATGATCTTTCTTTGCTTTTAAAATGACAGTGCATGACAGCCAAAAATGTGTTACGTTTCATTTTAATTGTTGCTAAATGCCAACTTACACAAAGTAAGTAGTACACTTTTAAAGTCAGCATATTAAGCACAGAAATGCATTTATGAATGAAAATATTCTGGGATTATCTATGTCGCACAATTTGTAAATTTTGCAATTGGAGAACATTAGTGGTTGTTACCAAACCAAACCACCTATAACCACCTAATTTTTGTAAATGGAGCAAGAATTTACAAATGTACCCAACCTGTCAGGTTCGTCATTACCTGAATTAGTTGCATTGGTTAGAAATATGCTAATGTAATGACCATGAATGGCTATATGTGACTGTATAACTGCTACAATGGGAATGGGACACAACACAACGTTGTAATGATATTGTGACTCATCTTGTGTCATCACTTAAATATTCATTCAATACGTTTCAAGTGAATACATTAAAGCAGGAGCTGTTTATAATACATTCTCTCGTCCACGACCAGAAAATAAATAGGTAGTCATTACCGGATGCGGTGTATGCAAACAGGAATACTTTGGAATAATATGGCTTTACACCGTAATAGATAGGTAATTGCTTTGTAATTGGTGATAGCATTTACTTTAAATTACCAAACCAGAATTATTGATAGGATGATACTTAATTCCCTGTATCGGAAGTATGATAGGAACTGAAAATACGCACTCAGTTTTTATCACAAAAGCATGAATCATTTTATTAGTAAGTTTATAACTTATGCTGATACTACCCGCAATCTGTATCACCTGGCGATTACTGATTACACGTAATGCCCTAATTATCTCTGTTTTAACTACAGTCATATAACTCTATTTGAGGATGTTGAAATGAATTTTAGTGTTTGTGTGTCAAGTATATGAAAGCATTATGGAAGTTATTCAACCTATTCAAGCTACTTAGGTAATTGCCTTGCACTGACTTCTCCTTGTACGTGGTGGGGTTCGGACAAATTACACCGCCACCGCTTGCACTACTTCACACCGGTTGCACACTTTCGGGTAACATTAGATTGTTTTATATTATTATGCATTATTATGTAGGTTAGGTTAGGTAAGAGGTTTCCAATGTTACCCGAAAGTCTTTAAGTTGTATAAGCGTTGCTGGCGGTGTCAAATCTTGGGCGGTGTATTATGTGGTGACCAAGTAAATAGTAAATGATCTTTCTAAAGATGTTTGTATTTGCAGGATAAAAATATTTTGTTCAAAAATACCTTGCTAGACAATTGACTAACTTCTAGTATTGAGTATTGCCTAATCACTGTCTTACAGACTAATTAAATAGCTATTAATGTGTGAAAGATGCCTTACTATCAGTTACATATGAGCACGCAATAACTAATGCGATAGCTATCTATGAATTTCATTAATTAGGAGTCTCACCACGTAAATTCAAGTCGGTAAGTCACTTTTATTTATAAACATGGTGTTTTAACCTTCACTTTCGATAATAGTACTGTCTACTTTATACCAGGTTACACAACAGACCCACAATTAATTCCGCTCTGCATTAGAATGAAGGAAAAGTCTCTCTAGTCTAATGCTGGTAGTATTACTGTTTACATGTATACCACCTAGGCAAATATTAACAACATACTTGTGTGCTAATTAAAGTACTTTACTATATCTTGGTGTAGGTGTAGGCAGGTGCACGTAAGGTGCAGTGCGTCTCAACAAAATTATTAAGTGATGGTACTAATGATTTGAGAAAATGCTACAATTTCTTATTATTATAAAAATGTAGTTTATATTATAAGTATAACCCAAACATCGTCCCAAGCAACATGGCATGGATAAAGGTGCACTATATCTAATAAGCACCTTATAAAAATTTATGAACCATTTAAACAAGTACCTTGCGAAGGAGAACAAAGGGAACTATACTATGTACTTACATATATTGCCTGGCTGAACAATATTTCTGGTATTATAGGTATAAACATCTGCAAATAATAAAACTATTGTTCACAGAGTTTACACATTTCATCATAGATATACAGATATACTATATCACAACTGTGTGTAAGGATCTGAGCAATATAATGAGTATGTTTAACCATCTCGACTCTCGACTGAAATCTAAAAAATGAAAACGAAAAGTTTCTTGTCTATTTATCGGTAGCAAATGTTATTTTGCCCTAAAATAACAAATGCCTTGTATTGCAATGTACCCCAACCTACCCCACACAAAACCTGAGTGAGTAGGCATGTTGTTTACCATAATTGCAAAGAGATATTTGCTCCCAAGCATTATCTAAAATGAGCATAAATAATTCTTATACAGTGGAAACCGCATAAAAGTGTACATATAAAGAAATCTCGCTTGCTTTAGGGACAGTGCTTTTTGGCTCCATTTGGTTACCTATAGATAAGAAAAATCACTGTAAGGGACAACTTTTACCCGGTCCTCGGATATGACTTATACTACGCGGTTTCATCTGTATAATACAAAAGGTGAACTGAAGAAAAGTTTGGCACTCCATAATTCATTTCATTTACACATCATATTAATATACAACTACAACACATTAGTTCTTAGGTCATTCCCTTACGCTAAGTGTATTTCCTATTGTTACATTTGCATTGAAACATAATGCAATTGCTAAACATAGCCAATACAATAGTCCTGTACAATTCCGTACTCTGAACATTTAAAACTATGATCACAACAAAGGTTTGCAATTCAATAGGTTTGCAGTTTGCTTTTCTTAATTTGTAAGTGAGCTGATTCAACTTTAACTTCGCTGACTTGGGCCCCTACAATTGTCGAAGAGGACGATAACGATATTTCTTGAGGTTCATTGCTATGAACTGGACCAGTGATCACAGGACGCTGCCGTTGTTGTGGCGTATTAATTAATTGAGATTTTGCTTTATTTTGCGGTGGCAGTTGTCTGGAATCTCGAAACTCAGGAGGAATTATAAGACTTACAGATCCCCTGCTCATTATCGGCGTGATAAACCCTTCTGATGCTTTCAAATTTCTAAACTCTCCTTGTTGGTTTGTAACGTTTAGTTGCTGAGAGGGTTCAGGCATCGGCTTCTCCTCTAAGAAAGTTATCCCATTAAATTGTTAAAACGTGGCTTGAATATATTATCATTTCGGTATTAATGGCAAGTAATTTATCAACAATACAATTCTTATGAAATAAATAAATAAGTAGTTGAACCTCTGAACCTGTACCTGATATTACAAGTTCCACGTTTCCTCTGTAAATTTTCGTTTCACTAAAAAGTGTACACTGCCATTTTCCAAAATCTTGCTTTGTTACAGAATTAATTTGAAGTCCGCATTCTCCCTTACTCAAGCCATCTCCGCTGTAAGTAAATCGATCTGTTCCTTTACGACTGTCTAGTCGAGTATTGGTGGG
Source organism: Tomocerus nigrus (assembly GCA_019776505.1). Classification (NCBI taxonomy): domain Eukaryota; kingdom Metazoa; phylum Arthropoda; class Collembola; order Entomobryomorpha; family Tomoceridae; genus Tomocerus; species Tomocerus nigrus. Next base: position 18,535 of record JABASI010001478.1, read on the forward strand.
ATTAAAACTTATAAGAAAGTTTGTTTCTTCATCCTGAGAAATCTTTTCCCATAAACAAAGCTGTAAAGGAAGATTTTCCGAGTCACACGACCAAATTGTTGAATCTCCTACATTCGCTTTTGTCAAAGGGGCTTTTACGATGGCAGTTTCCAACGAGGAAACATAATCTACAAAGTTAATAGCATATTAAACTCAAATTAATCATTTCATTTACAATCTTGTTAGCATTTCTTCCTTTTTTTGTTTTCATTAATTGAATGATTTATTTTAGCATCTACAGATATGCAATGTATATGTTACATTTTCTATGACGAAACTACTAATTTATTTACGCAATTTAGGAAAGTAAGTGTCTCAGTATCGCATAAATCAAATTTTTCTCATAATTATAGCGCTATAGTCTATGAGACACCTCAGAAGTATGTGTTAATCATTGTACTTATAACTTGTGACATTTAAAAAGTAGCAATTTCATGAATTACATCGTAAATGCTCCCTCATTTATTTTTCTTATATATTATGATTTGTTGCTACAATATTAACAAATAAAAAATAATGAATTTAACACGTTATTAACTTCGAAATTGGTTTTAACAAGTAATACAGTACATGGAATGGGTAAGATTCATACTAGTTTTTGTAAGATCAACGTCCGAGAGAGCACATACATTCATTATGTGATGTATTGTAGCGCTTCTATCTCTCAAACTCTCAATGCTTTGCAATTGAAAAGTCATTAATCTTACATGAGGACTTAAGTTAATTAAAGATGGGGAATTAATAGAACTACGAAGAATAAGGAGAGTTGCAATGTGTAAAAGTAGGAAATAGGAATTGTAGTAGGTGTATTAAACGAGTTTCCTTTCACTTACTTTGCAAGAAGAGGATGAAAATGACGGGAATTGCTCTGATATCCATTATTGCGTTCATCGCTCGGTCGGCACGTCAGCTAGGTTCACCAACTTCCCAACAACTTGAACGAATACTCGAGTTTTCTGTACTATCCGACTGGGCATTAGCTGCACTGACAATGAATGTGAGCTGAATGTGAAGGGCATAAAGAAGATATCATGCTCTACTATGTAATGTTATTATCTTATTCACCTGTTTGGACTTTTTTTTTATTTAGAGTAGCCACATCGTGGTTTGTTTCATATCTGATGAACGTGGCTAGGATTGCATTCGCAGAAATAATGTAAAAGAGCGAGTGAGAGGGGGAGATTACTATCCTAAGCAATACTACTCCTTCCTGCACCAGAATCTGCGTAGTGTCTTCTTTTGATTGCCATTGGATAAGATGAGCTAATAATCTTTAGATTCTTTAACAGATGCATGTACACCTTTTCCATTTTCTTTGTCTGTAGAATTGTCCTCAGAACTTAAGAATAAAAAGAAATTGCAATACATTAGAATGACTATCCTTACAAGCGAATCTATTCAACCATATAAGATCGATAGTATGTTTTAAAAGCTATCATGAATATCTACTATGACAGAGTATAATGTTATACACTGGCAGAAGAACCAATCAAACAACTTTTACTATGTATATAATATGTGCGTTATATTTTCTTGCAAACCAAGAAACAAGAGCTACAGAGGTTATGTCAAGGTTATCCAGGTAAACGTTTGCGTTTAGCCATTTTGTTTACACGATTATACATGTAATCATGTAAATGCATGGATTTTTGCGATATTCAATTATATGAATTGGGTTTAGATATACATAATTCTACGTATGCTCGATACAGGACGCGCTACGCATTATCCAACGATAACAAGTGTTTATGCAAATGTGTTTCTTCAGTCTATAGATATGAATCATAAATATCTCCATCTTAATCTTTTCACTAGATCATAATAACGGACACAATTTGCAAACGCATAAATCTCATTGCCCCAAGTATAAAATATTTTATTTCGAGACTCCTCAGCTCAAGCTATAGTTGTAATGTGGCGAGGTCTTAAAACTATCTGAACTTGACAATTTCACTGTTATATTAAATAATTTTACATATTTTGAGCAAAAAAGGGAGTAAAGTTAACTTTTGCAATCTCACCTTTGTACATGTTAAAAACTATGGAGCTTAAGGAGCATAATAAGGATTTGAGACGAATTATTGAATTCTATCTTCTAGCCTTACCATTTTACTTTCACTGTTCGAACATTAAAAATAATTTCAAAAAGTTGATGACAATCCCCATTTTATCTATATAAATATAACTAGCATGTCTTAAATATATTGTGCACTAAAATCAATAGTTTCACACAATTGAACAACATCTTAGACTCCTCTTAAGCAATAATGTAGTAAAAAGTATTCAACTCACATATAGGACGAAATTCCTATCTGAAATTACGTCTTATTTCAAAGAGACAAAAATAAATGGGAAATAATACATTTTCGCGACAAAAATCATTACAATTTATCTTAATCTTAAGAAAAAATAGGATCAAAATCGTGTTCAGCTCTTTTACAACTACTTACACTTATAAACATATACAAAAAGAAAAATGAATAAGTCGCAATCCAGATCTACACCACAGTAGATATTCTAGGCAAAAAAGGGGGAAACATTTACGCACAACAATTTCCAACCGAAGTGTTTCTCATGGCATCTATACTAGTAAACCTGAATTTGTGGAATATGCAGTTGCGTGTTATTTTGTGCAGGTACCGGCTTATGGCAGAGCAGCTGAAGAAAAGAACCAAGATAAGGTGAAGCTGTACACTACCGTACCTCTGATTTACCCTCCAGAAAAACAATGCTCACGTTGGGTTAAAACTCTATCATATATCAAATTCCATGGTTAAAACTCACATTTTTATACTTCTATTACATGATGCCACATACACCATGTGTATTAAATGATACTCATTAATAAATATCATCAAAGGAGAATTTAAGAGAATTTGACATCATAAGAATGCATAACATGATGTAACATACATATATCAACTCTATCATTTTATTCTTCCATTCTATTGAATTTTGTTAATAATTAACTATACAACCTTGCATACAACAAAAATTATCTACTACATAAAATAATAATATAATATACGCCTAGCACTTATATAGGTATACAACAAAACGACATTGACAACTATATGACAGAAATACGAAATTCATTTATTTTCCAAATTACGGGGATTTACCGTTTGCGTCCCAAATGGCTGCATTTCCCTTAAATCGTCCACATGAACTAAAGTACTAACGTCTTTCTTTTTGACATGGGTTTTCGGGGCCGGGATACGAGTGAATGTTTCCCCTCGTTTTAAAATAATTGGAATTCCGCATTGAGACTCTGTTCCGTCAACTTTTGGAAAAAGAGTTGACATTTCTTCATTTATTTGATCCTTTCCCACAACAACTATAGAAGGCCCAAGCAAAGTTTTAGTAGCTTTTTTATTTAGAAATATGTCCTCAACTGAATACTTTTGATGAGGACTAGAAATGTTCTCTTTTTCTAAGTTTAATTCCATTATTTCATCAATCGGAACATCTTTGTGCGACATTGCATACTTTACTTTCCTATTTTCCATTTGCAATTGCTCTTCTTGAAATTCACCAAGCAGTTTTGCTAGAATTAGTCGTTGTTCTTTCACCAGATGTTTGTGCAGCTGCAACTGAATGATGGATTTTCTATGAATAGGCTGATGCTGGTGAATGGACAATGGGGATGGAAAAGGTGCACCAGGTAAATTTTCATTTACAGCTTCAGCAGAAGGTACACTTTCTTTGCTTTCAAGCGACGGCACTTTACTAACTTTTCTTCTTTTAGCCCCTTTTTCTTCTATCCAGTAATCCTCATGCAGTAGAGTTTGAACATTTGCTCTGCATTTCTCTAACGCTTTATCCTGATTCTCCTTTACTTGTAGATCTGTTACTGAAGCACAGCCACTGCCCGCAAATTTAGCTTCGTATTCTTCTGATTTAGTGACATTGACATGAGTAATTGAAGTCTTCAAACCTGATATTGAAAAATTTCCATTAAAAATCGGTTCATATTAATGAATCTGTAGGTACTATTGTTTTCATGAAAAAATTGTGACTAACCTGGTATTACGTTGTCTGTTATGATATCTTCGGCCAAATCCATTGGCTTTTTTTGGATGAGCAGCTCTTTTGCATCGACACACTTTGATAGAAAATCTCTGATTTCGTCTTTGTCATTGCAGTCATGTATGCCTTTTCTCAGTAGATTAAGGGCTGTAGTATTTATCGATTCTTTCCCCAATAATCTTGAACCAATATGTCCCCAAAATTTCTTTTCAGTTTTGTGGTGATTCAATTTCTTTCTTATATCTTGCTCATAAAGGACGATCCGCAGATGTTTCCAAAAATACCAAGTACACAGAATAACCAGGATGAAAACCCCCAATAGGAGAATTGTTAAAATTAACTCATATTTGTTTCTATTTCGTAGTGTTTTCAAAATTTTTGCCGAACACCCCTACAAATAATCATATTATGATCTCTATAACATTTGAACTCTTTCAGGAATATGCATACTCCTCGTAGATATTATAGTAGTTATATATTATGTAGTTATATAGGTAATCATAATACTTTGGAGTTAACAATCTTTCGCATCAATTTATCCCGACGAGTTTTTATGTGGTGGTCCTTTTCGATGAGGTAACAAATCTTTTTGTCAGCTTTACTCAAAGTTGAATAGGCGTGTGAACAACAACTTAAGGGTAAACGCATTATTTCTGCACCATCATTTACAGCGTAATCGGATGGTCCTTTTGAACCACAGCATTCTAACTGAAAATTGGTTTCAATAAAACAATTGCTGTAACTACCGCAAAACAATTAAAATTAGAATATGCAAATATGCACGTAATAGTAAAGCAACCATATTATGTGTAACCTGTTTCTGGATAACTTTCATGAACGTGCCAACTTTTATTGAACTGTTATCATACTTAGCAGTTGTAATATGTCGCTCCACATGCCATTTAACAATCTTTTCCTTGGCGTAATAGTAGCGGGTTGTCATATAACTTAAGATCATCACGATGCTCAGAATTATGAACATAACGTACTGAAAACATTCATACTTCTCAAATAGCACATGTAATATTTGTGTTTTTGTACTGAAACATTCAATTTTGGGGATATCGATATATGTACTATATACTTACAATGCCCAAAGCACAAACGGTTTTTTTTCTGACGACACAAAGTCCGGCAATTGTTGTTAGAACACAGAAAACTGTCTGAACAGTACTAGTGATTACTAACTTCATCGGAAATCCTTCTTTGAATAAACGAGACATTAATATTGCATCACGTAGATTTTGTCCGGCTATCAGAAAGACAACACCCTGGAATGGAAATCGTTCAGGATTCGAACAAATCATTATAAATGCGCTTACTACATGCATAAAATGTCACATATTACGTTATGATAATATTGATCTTTATCAATTATTATTATATCAACGTAGATTAGTAAACTTTACCATGAGGAGTATTACAGCGTAATAGAAATAATGGAAACTAGCAGTTGCACAAAAGAAGCCTAGTTTTTCCATCGTGTCTTTCAGATTATGGACTTTTGTGGACAGAAAATGAGGTAGGTGGGTAATATTTAAAGGATTGCAGGCAGCACATATTCCTTTCAATGTTTTCTTAAATGATTTGTCATTATACGATTCGTCCGAAGTTTTCTGAAGCATCGATCTGAACTCTTGTACTTGGTAATGTCGTTTATAGATGTGCTCTATTTTCTGTCTTCGTTCATGCTGTGTTTCCTGTTTGTCATCTAATTCAGTTTCATCTTTTTCCCCAGTTTCATTTAAAGGGGAAACTTGATTTTCTTTCATTTTGGCTGCAAAATGGTTTGAAGGGATTGTACTAAAACGGATCAGCCACGATTAATCATCACGTCAAAACTCCAGTTTAGATTTCGAAGGCCGATCTTTCGAAACTTACGTGATTCGTATTGAACCTTTTGTTTCGTCAACTTCGAAAACTTTGGTCAAGTATCGGACAAACGATTGTGTCAATACATATACCGATGCCAAAAACTCTCGAATTCGGTCGTTGTCCGGGTCCTCCCAAGCCGCGGCAGATTACTATGGAAAATGTTGGAAAATAATAAAAAAAAATTTTTCAAATCGTGAC
>JABASI010001479.1:0-24673 GCA_019776505.1 Tomocerus nigrus
CCTTTCTTCAACCTATGTAACTAGGCTATTATTGCTAAGTACTTATTATCTACACAACACAGCACAGACAGTATATAGAAAAAGCAGAAAATTGTACAGTGTACGTGCAAGTAGAATAGAGAATATAAAATTTACAATTTAAAACTTGCAAGTAACAAGTACCTACCTAATCATTCCAAGTATAAAATACATAAAAAAGAGTGTAAATTTCGGTAGTAGGTAGTTGCTTTAATTTTTGGCATTGTATTGCACGCTGCACTAAGTTATCATATCTAATATCTGCATTCATTTCCCCCCTATGATGGTTATAATGCAATGTGTGTGTACTTATAAACATGTGTGTTTATGACGATATCAATCTGCACCCTGGACCGTCTAGAGTCTAGACTGATTGAAAAGAGTTCCAAGCGAAGGAAATTCTATTGTTAGCACCCATCATCTTGAAATTGGCATATAATCATTTACTGGTTTCAAAGTAAAATTTTATTTCAAAGAGAGAATTATAGGAAATCATCGTTATATTAATACCAAATATAGTATTTCATATATATGTGTGTACACTACAGCACGCAGAGAAATGCAATGAAAGATGTTGATTCTGTTTGAACCTAAATATATTTAAGAGAAAATAGGCACACGACTCTGAAAACAGAATCTGAAAGGAAAATATGGAAGTAGGATAGCAGAAAAATGTATTAAGACGAGAGAAAAAATATCTAGGTAATCGATTTGCCCACTATGTATATTATGCTGGAGTAGACAAATGCAATATAGTGCATGGTGGTTATTTAATTAATGGATTACGGTATTACCTTCACTTTCACCATCTCTAGCCACTTACTTTACATTTATTTTATGTATCAATTTACTAATAATAATATCAGTTATGTGAAGATAAATACGGAAATTGGAACTACACATAATTAATGTCAATTAAGATCAAATTATATTTATGTGTAAACAGTAAAAAGAACAGAAAATATTTATTTTTTATTTAACTGCACGACCAAATAAGTACAAAAGTACATCTGTGACTGTGATGAATTCTGGATCTTCAAACTCTTCAACTCAATTTGAAACACACTCGATACTCTGCAAACTCTGCGTTGTGCATCCACCCCAGTGGAAACCCACATAAATTGCACTCTACACAAAAAAATGATTCCGAAAATTTTAACTATATGGTAAGACAGAAGCCTACTGCTTCTCCCTGTTGTGGATATACCTTATGTTAAATTGTGTGCTTCAATCAACCGATTCACTTTTTATATGAACAAAATGATTGTATTTTAGTAAACCGCAAACCGTATTCAAGTATTTAATATTATATGAAAATTTTATTTGGCCTGTATAATGTATATCGTATTCGTTCGCGTCTACCTTCTGAGGGTGCACATTTCACTCTAATACCTATGTGAAAATCGAATAATAATAATAACCTAAAGAATTCAATTGCGACTTGAGTACTTGAGCGATCTGTGTGATTCTACTCTGTATGTATAGGTATAGGGTATAGGTAATACACTCCAAATTGTCTCAATAAACATACATGGTTAGTTAACATAATATATGTCAGATGTCAATAAAAATACACGTATACATGTTTTTGTGTTGTCAATAATTCGACCGATGTGAGTAATTAGTAATTAGGTATTTTTTAGCCATAAATTATTGTTTATACGCTTTCCTCTATCTCATTGTGCATAAATTACATTAAATGTTGGTTAATCCCTTGAACACAGCATTAGCATTTGGTATAGCTTATTAAATATGACCCACTATGTATTGTCATCCTGTTCTAATATAATTTTACGATTTGTCTGCAGAAATTCTAATCGAACACCAACGTAACGCTTAAACGATAGGAATAAGAATGTACTATATTGCACTGAGGTATTTTGATGAGTATACCTACGACTCTACGACCTACACAAACTGTAGGGATAACATCACTACCTATAAATAAATACATACAACATTCGTATCTATGTTTTTCATTGAGTTCGCCTAGCCTAGGTATATCTATTTATTCATGTATTGACTGGACAAATTGATTTGTGTAGGTGTGTTTATAAATGAAACCATGAAGCCATCTTTAGTAGGTAGGAGACAAACGAAACCTACGTGTCCTTTCTCCACAGCATACATACATTAGTACATACTTAACCACTAACTACTGTCTATATTATAATCTATGCTATGATATTTAAAATTTAAATATACTATATATTTGTATGGCTGAATAGGACTTATGTTTGAAAGTTTGAACGTTTCCAATAAAATGCTTGAGTAAATTCTGTTAAGGCACTGCTAACAACAAGGAATGTACTATTAAGTCATAAGAAGGTATGTTTAACATGTTTTATGCTATGCAATGCATATACATATTTTCTAACTAGTCAAAGCTGCGTTGACAGTTTTATTTTTTTTAATTGAAATAAAAAAATTCATGTCCCGACTCCCGACCAAATGCAATGGTATTTGAATGGATGTACATGAATGTACAGTACAACTGTGTTGTAGAGCTATCCAGCTATCTGTTCTGTATAGCTGTAGGTACCTTTCTTTCTGGTCTTCATTTTGATTAATTTTTCTTCGAAACATTATAGATATAAACAGTAGGTACAGGTAGTATCAACCTGACTATGTAAGTAAAGCATACTTTCATAACTCCATAACTATCACATTCATATTCCCAATTCAACTAACCAATCAATGTAAAAACCTTTTCATGCAATTAAAGCACTAACACAAGTTGCTGCCAATTGGCGGAGCAAAAATTTGGAAAATACGACCTCCTCTCTTATTCTTAGCACGCATTGTGATTTAAAGTCTCCTTTGAATTTTGCTCTTACTATTGCACACAAACGATATCATTTTGAGTTCTTAGGACGGCAAGGACGAAGAATTTGTCAATAGGTACATAAATACTTAATCCTCCGAAATGCAATTAAGACAAATTGTGTCGGTGACCATGAAAATTATGTATTTGGAGTTCATTTGTGTTTGTGCATTAAAGGTAACATTTCTGTTTTATTTTTACTGTATATGTAGATTACTAAAGTTGATTTAACTTTACACATCTCTCTCCTTTACTTGTAGTTGTACTTCCAATTCCAACGATACATACTTTGCACATTGTACAACAGTTCAGTCAGTTCTTCATTTAATAACTAAATGTTTCATTTGGTATATAATACTCATACTGTGTAGAGTTATACTAGTTATAAATAATGCAAAAAATATGTAGACGTGAGTTATAATATAATGCATATTTCTAACATGTACGTTTAATTAAACTAGCATTCGCTTTCGTCACTTGTTTTTGAGTACGTAATATTATTACTGCGATGCAAAGCTGCAAATGGGAGACATGACTTGGCGATCAGTGCATCAAACAAGCAAACGTTATAAAGTTGACATAAGAGAGGGAGGACTCAAAAGGATACTGATGCTGAATAATTACGAAAACTGAAACTAGGATTTTTATAAGGACAACTACAACCCTGCCAAGCTCACTTCCGTAAGTACACTTACTCTGACTTAATCACTTTGAAAGTTAGTGATTCTGAATTTTTTGAGGTTAAAATCAAGTTTAATAGAACTACTAAGTACAAAGCTAGCTAATTTTGATTTGTTAAAATCCGAAAATCATTACGTCATAGGTAACAGAATTTTCTCATCTTCCATTCATATGACAATGTGCATGCAAAATGCATGTGTACTGAGTACATGTATAAATTCTCTGTTCATATTTCAGTTTACTATTATGGCTAATGTAAGTTTGTTAGCCATTCCAGGTTCTCCTGTCTGTATTCAGTGTATTCCGCATTTTGCCTTCGCAATGAAGATGCCTAATCCATGCTATAATTTAGTCAGTATATTTCATAAGAGCAAAGTATCGTAGAGAGCGATCCCTACCCAAAAGTAAAGCCAAAAGGCCCCCTCCCCCAAATCCCAGTTCGTCCAATTCTCAAGATCCTGCCTCCAATCCAATAGTAAACCGCGTTTGACGAGGCCTACATCAGTCCAGGGAAGTAAAACCATATATTTTGAGTCCTGCTGCCTGCTACTACTAGAGACGTGAACTTGTATGAAAGTAAGTTGACTGAGCTGGATTCGGCCATCCAAATGCAATATCATGTAGCCCCCGACAGTGTTTCTCCTACACTTGTCTGCATTGTACAATGCATTTGGTACATACGCACAGAGTCTCTACTTGGAACAGCACAATGTAAATGCAAGAACATATCGAAGAGGAGAAGACTCCGTAAAGCTTTATATGATATGATGGGCAAGGAACTGTGGTGTGCAAGTCTGGGAGGTGCTGAAAAAGAGCCCAAGCCCAGCCATCGCATCCCCACATTTGAAATGTATTTAGAAGAGGATGAGGAAAACAAGGCGATGTTTACAGGAGAGAGAAATGGAAGGAAACTTGTAGGAGAAGATGCGAACTACTATTTTGAAAACGGGTGGACGCATTCGGAAAATTCTTGTAGGATGATACTGTGTGAAAAATTGCGAGTCGAACGAGATGTTACTCGACATGTCCAGGTTGTAATTTGACGGAATTTGGCATTTTAGGAGTCCTAGTTGGAAATTTTTCGTCACTAGCCATGCCAGGCTGGCCTGTACAGGGCAGTATATACAGTCAGTCACTGCACAGTTGCACAGTGCACATTTACAACATAGATTCTACTAACTGTGAAGGTGGGAGAGTGCATGGATCTCCCCAATACCTAGTAAATTGTGCCTCTTAACTCTGTACAAAAGTCGGTATGAAAATGTATGGGATTTGGTATTCTTCTGTAGTGAATCGTCGGGCGCTGACGAACTTTGTACACATAATTCTGCCTGGTCTGCGCTGTTGAAGGAGCCCCTTGACGTACAGACGCTGCTCCGCCCTCGAAGACAACCCATTGGAAAATCGTATTTGCCAATGCAGCTCCTCATGTTAAAAAAATTTTATCTTCCTTTGCTTTGGCCTGGCTGGCTCACTGACTAGAGTTGCATGCACATAGAACACAGAGTATTTCTCGCCTGACTATTTTCCTTATGGCCAAAAGCAAGGCAAAGGAAACCAAAACGAAGGCAACTCGACTCAACTCAACTCAACTCAACGCAATGTATGTAATGTTGAATGTATGTAATGCAATGCCGAGAGAGACGAGACAGAAAGAGCCAGAGCCGAGTAAAGTAAAGGCAAAAGGCACAAGAACTAACACACACAGAGAACTTTACTTACATACATTCAACATTACGTTATGTATGTTACTTTAGTTCAGTTCAGGACTGTTCTGTACAATTCTCCTATGCTTTTCCATTGACTTGACTTTACTTTACTACTATTCCATAGGAATAGCCTGCCTGACTTGGCCTAGTCTAGCAGCCTAGGATAGGATAGGACTCGACGTTTCAACTAAACTCCAACTACACTACAACTACTTCCACTACTACTACTCCAATCCAACATCAAATCCTCCCAAAAATATTTTACGAAAGCTCATTCTTGTGCCAACAAACAGACAGACCGGGCACAAGTGTCACTGCACACAAAATTCGCAAACTGTACTCAACTTCAAATTACCAATAATAATTCAACTCGGTTCGTCAATCCAAAAGAAAGTGCAAACTCCAAAGTGTGTATACAGTTAACATATGAGAACTCAGGCTGCAGCCATTTTCTCAGCAACCTCCACATACTCCCTCCAAATCCAACTTGACTAAATTCGCTATTTTATCACCAGATCCTAATTTATAATTAGATAGATGAGTGTCAAAAGTTTGTTACCAGTGAAGGGAAGCAGGTTGACACGGCCAGCGTTGACTCTTGCAAAAAAAACCACCCAGAATTGAAATTTTATGCTCGAGGATTTTCACAAACACCAGCGAGTTCGCTCCGTCAGCTCTTGTTCACTGTGGGGTTTCCGGGTGCACGAAAAGTTCCCCATGTTCTTTCTGTCGACCCCTGTAGATCCCCATGCACGGCCAGCCGATCCCTCTACCTCTTTTATACTCTATGATCATTTTCGTATTTTCATTTTATTTTCCTTTTCCCGTTTTTCTACCGGATTTTCTTAACTACCCAAATCATACATTTTATTCTCCATAATTCATTTTCTCTAGATTCTCCTTCTGGCTCCTCTTCCTTCACTCTACTCGCTCTGGCAATCGGATTTCATTACGAATTTCCTAATTTGATTCTCGTCGATCGAGCTGCCCACACCTTCTTCTGTTTCCCTTTCCCCCAACTTCCCTCTAAATGTAACTTAACTCTGTAGGATTTTTACTCGACTCTATTATGTGCAACATTCCCGTTTTTTACTCAAGGGTTCATCAATACCACAACACTATTCTGCATATTAGCTACTATTCTAGTCTACTCTCTTCTGTAAACCCCTCTCCTATTCTCTTTAACCAAACAACTATTAAAACCATTCTTTCATATACAAATGCTCTTCCTTCTCTATGTTCTAGTATATTTCAATTAACATTATTATTATTGCTAAACAGACTAGTACACTAGTACCTATAATATTACCTATGCATTTCATGCAAAATAATTTATTTGACCTATTTTGTCATAATTTTCTGTTTTACTATTGTTATTTTTGTTTTCATTGTATAAGTTTACTTTTACTGGTTGATAATAATTTAATTGTTTTTCGTTTATAATTTACACGCATGTATACATAGTTGTGTATATTATGTGCGACGATGTTGATTGTTAAGTTTATTTGTATGAACTGATATGTATACCTATGTAAGTACCTTAATTTCAGTCATGTTCAGGTAGAAGTAGATCTATTCCTTGTTTAATGTAAAATTATTCCCTATTGCATTTATATACGTATATTATTTACTTGTACGTGCATTATTAAGACTTAGCCATAAGTATACACACTAATATGGTTTAAATAATAATATGTATGTAACTAACAACTAAAGTGTCTAGCAATGCATGTTCAGCCCTGGTATTGATGAAATCATGTAGATAGACATATTGTGGTAAATAAGTTTGTAGTTTTTGCCGTCTAGTCTGCCTGCACTCCCAAAATCAGTAATGTTAAATGATTTTATGTATGTAGTTAGTATTGAATAGTTACTATTAGCTTAGAGTACCTATTTAAAAGTTGTCAGAAAGCTTGGACTGTACATAGAAGAGCAATAGTTTTAATGTAATGTATCAATGTATCTTCCACTCTGCTATGAAGATTGTCACGTCATAACCAATTATTCCTACTGTAACCTTATACTATGTACTACTGCGCAATGAAATGATGCATAGAAGTATGAGTGTGTAAGTAAAAGACAGAAACTCTGCTATGTACATACACAAGTATGTAAAGGATAATAATATTATACAGACAGATGTAGTTGATGTAACTTAGGTAGATAGATAGTCTATTAATTGTGTATCCATTGTGGTGTCTGTAATAAGTAAGCATATATACTAATGATGAGTGTGTTGGTGTGCTAATGCTCAAGGTATTGTTATAAATGTAGAGGAATATTGGAGTCGCTAGTCGGAGTGATTTCGGTATGTGGAGGTGGTATGAGTTCTGGCTACGCTCTTATTACTGTATGACTTGAAAATGTCTGTTATCCCAAGGAAAAGAAGAGGAACCGACCCACAGGAGACAAAATACGACCTATTATACACAGCAGTGTCTATGTAGACATGCCATAACGTTGTGGATACATAATGACATGCCTACATATACAATATACACAGCCTACAATGCTAAATATATGACTCTGCCTCAATCTTACTATGTAAATACAGTGAATTGTGGATGAAAAGACGATCGAGATTTCCTAATGATGATTGGATGGGAAAACATTACTGCAACTCGATGAATATGGATGCATTGATGATTTTTGATTATTTTACACCTTCCTAAATAAGTAGTTGCTTGATTTAAAAATACGGTGCTACTGCTGCCAACTGCAGGTACATTTGCTAAAGGGGATTTGATAGGATTCTTCTTTAGAGGCTTCAGTTGATAGGTACCTACTACATTTTTGGATTACGTAACAGTATCATTAACACTTACATGATACACATAATATGCAGTATCCCAGAAACTAGGTACTAAATACATCTTCTCTTGGTTTCTTGACTAGGAATTTCGTTGCACAAGGCACACATTTACGTACGGTTCAATTAGAACATTAGAAATAGATACAAGAACTAAAAACACGGTGGTGGAACTACTACAAGCTTGCTTTTGAACATTTGCCTGCCTCCCTGCCTATAATATGTGTGTGTTGGGTAATTGTGTAACGTTGCTTAAGTACATGCTACATATAAACACCTAGGTAGTTCATATAAAACAATATTAGAATATTATGTTTATGATACAGTTTGTCCCCAGCACTTTGCTATACGTCAATAGAACTGCTTCAGGTAGCACAATAATGCCTACCTACATAGCATAATCATGTATATATAGATATTCTGTGCTGACTGTATATAAATATAACTAATAATATAAGTGCTATTGCTCCTAAATACTTAACACTAAAAACTAGTATCCATCCATATGCATGTATATACATAACATAAGTGCATTTATACATAAGACAGCAGTTTTCTGTAATGTATTTTTGTTGTCTTTGCGTATTCTATTGTCAGGGTCTGATATACATGTTATTGCACAGCTATCTACATATATTTTACCATTAGTAATTGCTACTTTTAATATACAACTAGAGAAAAATAACTTTGAGCATATGAGACAGCTAAATCGAGTCGAATATGTTATTATGCTAGTGTTATATAGTATCTCCTATATTTATATCCATGCAAGTCAGAGTAACAGCAAGTAAGTAGATAGATTCACTATTCGTTTCCTTCGGTTCAGTTCAGTTCAGACACAAGTTTAGAAGAGAATCAAATGTGGGATTGGACGAAGCTAGTTTCTCCCACCCACATCCAGCATCATGATGAAACTAAAGCCTTCCGTCGTAATTTTATATTGTGGAACCATAGCATATCGAACAGACAGAAATCCTTTGTACAATCCCTTCAATATATGGTGAAGTGAAATCATGGACCAGCCTGGCCTGGCTACATTAGCTCAGACAAGTCAAACGACGCACACAACCAAGCGAAGAAGAAGAAGGAAGTTCAGTTAAGTCGAAATCTAATGTAGAGCAAAACATTGGAGAGGAGAGCAGGGTTCTTCCATACTTTCAGCCTGAGCAAAGGTCCAGAGCTCAGATCTGTCGCTTCACAGATCCATCCTGTCTTTATTGCCAATTCTATCAAGGTATGCTCCTGCGAAATACACACCTACTGCCTTCCTATTGGAAATTGGAAGGTTACGACTGAGGACAAATTGTTGTAGCCTCATTAAATGGCATGGCATTACCTCCATTCCCCCTTTTGCTATCTTCTTTTCAGAAACGGAAAAATCCGTGAAAGAACACTTCCATAACTTATAGGAATGTAACTGTAGCTTTAGTATAGCGTCAAAGCTACAATATTTACACCAAATCGCAAGCTTTTCGAAATCTGCGATATCAATACGTAAAGCTTGATAACTATGATGACTTTGATGACTGATGGCTTACCTACATACAACGTATATCTACTTACAGGAATGCTATTGCAATTTAAAGGTTGCATAGCCGTACCTAGTAGAAACATGAATAATATTATCATCATTAGCTATTACAATTTCACCTTAATGCTTCATATACAGACAATATAATCACATATCTTCAACGATACAACCTTATCTGATCTCCAGTTTGGTTGGGGTATATATATATGAAAGAGCTTCTTATGTTGCAGAAAACATTTCCTTTCGTTAGTCCCCGTAAATACCACATAAGAATTTCTAATAAGTCTATAGTAAAATGATCGCAGATTCAGCACAGTTATACAATTTTAAACCGAGAGATATGCAAAGGTGGCCTTATTTGTTTCTAAAATGTACCCTTGGTATCTACCTACCTAATCAATTTGTTGGAAAATGTGATCCTTTGAATCCTTCTAAAACGAAACTTTGATCTAGTTTAAAGTCTTGTTACGGCATTAATCTTAAATATTGGATAGTTATCGCATATACGTAGTTCGTACATAAATAGTTTCGTAGATATAGACAGTTTGTCGTGCGATGTATTGCTGATTATTTAACTCTTATCTTACTAATAGAGGAGACTTGATGTTATTTGATGCACAATAACGATGTTATATGCATGTATCTGGATAAGTCACATGCTTACATCGACAAAGAAGCGACAATAACAAAAATCGAAAAATGAAATAGTTATGATTATCTGGACTTAGTGGACCAATCATTAGTATAGTCAGAAGGTACAGTCTAATACTAAAACATCCTATGCGGCAAAAATGCTAGCTATCGTCTCAATTCTTAGTAATCACTAAATTGAAAAACTCTGCGAAAGTTAATAAGCCATAATATGTATCTATGTCATGGTATTTCAGAATTTGTTTTGTTAGAAGATGACATCATCAACTCGAAGCTAATAAAACTAGGTATGTGCAATGGCAGTATTGCGGTCAACATGCAGTCTTTTATAGCATTTTCAGTGATCAAAATATCTTTAAATTTATGCATTGATTATGTTCTAACACTTTCATTGTGCACTCCTTAACAATATTTACTATGATCCCGTAATCCCTTGTAAAATACATAGAGTAACATTTTGTATTTCTACTCACATAATATACTGCCACACTTCCACCCACCTAATCATCAAATATAGGCGATACATAAGATATTTAAGGCATAAGACGGATGGCCTGTGGCTGTGTATAAACAATAAGATCATGTGCAAAAGAGAAGAATTGTATTTAATGCGTGAGACGGAAGTTGGTAAGCAAAATAAGCAGAAAAATGAAGTAGAGGGCAAAGATACACGAGAAGGAAATGCGATTATCAGGACTAGTTATTCAGATATATATGGGTGGGAAGGCAAAGAAACTCGTGATGATAAGTAGGTTTGTTTGTGAGAAAAAAGCTAGTTCATGAATAAAATTGTTGACTTTTATTTTTGTATTACTACAATGTTCTGTTCAAACAGGACAGTTCAAAGAATTGTCTTTGACACATTGAAAATTTAGTATGTATTACTAACTATAACTTTCTTTTAAATTTTTGTATTCATGTGAAAATGACACAATTGAACAGTTCAGCATGCTATGTACGTAGCATAAAGTACACGTCTTGTTTTCGACAGAAAATTGCTTCATCGTTCAAGAATGTATTTTGAAAAGGTGAATACACAAACGGTGATACGAAGAATGTAATATTCTCGTATGCACGTTAAAATAATTCTATTTTGAAGATCAGTACAAAATATAGCCTTAAGTATTTTGATATTTGACTTGAAATTGAATGTGCATATTAATTTTCCTGCTCATAAAAATCGGTCAAATAATGCATACAGTACACTTTGAATAGCAATACTTGTACACATCAAGATGTTAGGATTTCACAGATTGCGAATCAGTTGTGCGCAACAGAAACAATTGAAGAATGTATTCACTTTGCAAGTAAAAGTGTTTATAGAGTATAGATACTTATGCCCTAAATAAAGAGGAATAAATAGAGCCAGGTCTTACTTTAGCATTTTTAATGGAAAATGATGTACAAAATATTGCTTTCTACTGTCTCCACAACTTACTCTCCTATCAGTGTACCAAGAACTAATAGTCTAGAGCTGTAAGATGCAGTGCGTTAAACAGACTTTGTCATTCAATCTGACAAAATTACTCAGAAAGGTAGTTTGCCGTTATATTACTTGCATGCATTTAATGTCATGTCATCTGTCAACCGTTATACTCTTCATACGTTTCAAGTTATAGTATACTCTCCACCGCATGCACACTGATTAAGAGCATTATTGTACGTTGAAGTTGAAAGTATAAGCTATAAGAGCTATTTTCAGTTCTGAACTTCTGAAAGCGTTGAAATGGTTTGTGTTGCAAAATTAATGGTGTATTAGGGTTGATCACGTACTATGTAAATATTTTCAACAAGTTGTACTTTAAGTAATGCTGCAAGTACAAAGTTGTACTTATCTTGATTGTAGTACAATTATCGTAGTAGTGAACTCATCAATTTATTTAGTAGCCTTATGTGGGTGCAATCCACTTCTAATAAATTATCATGTAAACATTAAACGTAAATCTTAAAAATTATGTATTAACGAGTGCCTGTAAACTAATTAGCATAATAATATTCAAAATATATAGTATCTAATTATTCAGTAATAGCGTTTTTATGGAAAAAACTGTATCAGGATATTCTATATAAAGTATGAACGGATGCTTTTAGATGAAGTTGTTGAAATAAATGAATCCCTAGTAAATAGTGAAAGTTTCATGGCCGCAGCAAAAATCGGAATGTGTACACTTCCCTACAGTGAACTTCAGTTAAAAGTGGACACATCTAATGTAGCATATGATTACTATGAACTAGAGGAATAAGGAACTACAAATATTTACAGAAGCTCATAAAGTAAATACGGAGCCTAGTTATAAGCAAACACCTTTACTTTTATCAGCTTTTCAATCAAGTTCCTGAAAATGCAATTTTCACCAGCATTTCGGCAAACATGGCTACAAATCGGGCTATAATTATATGAAATAAAATGTGTGGAGAGTGCTGAGTGCTGAATAAGGATATGAACGTGTAGTGCCCGGAGAGCAGCATCCAGGAGCATTAGGTATAAGATTGGTGACGATGACTCATGCAACTCAATCTCCTGCAGTGCAGTGTGTGTGCCTACTATCTCTGGTTGAGCTTCAATGGCAGCAGTCCTCAAAGATCTCAAACTTGTCAAACCCTAAGCCCTAAAATCATTTCCCTCTCTCTATTTGGACAAATCTAATTTCTCACCATTTGCAATTACAATATAAACCCTTAACTATTCCACTGGTTTTATATTACTGCCCAGTGTGCCCACAAGATATCCAGTGCATTTCTACCACAATTGAAGTACACTGCAATGAAGGAAACAAACCAGATTATTATAGATAATTTTGATTGTGGCCACATCAATCGATAAATAAAACTGCTAACTATCTTGATATTTGTATACTATTCTTTTTCTTGTACATTGCTAGCTAGATAAAGATTCGTACTGTTGTTTACAGAATTTCAACTTGTATTAGTCATATTAGGATCGAGGTACAGATTTTGTTTGGCTATATATAAACAAAGGTACAAAAGTTTGTGCTGCTGCTGCGTGTAGTTCAACAAGACACATTTGATGAAGTATATATCAGCTATTCTCTATAACCCGGAAAAGTTTTGCAGTTATATTGCCATGATTTTGGAAGGATAGGTACAAATAAGTCCTAAACGCATTTCTTTATTTCATTGAATACTGAGAAGACAGGACAGTCCACAGATTTGATTGAACATACACACAAGTCTCCTACCTGCGCAGTCACATATCTCTAATGCCATGATTTGACGTGTGTGTAAGATATTGATGTGCTATATCTACATTCTCTAACCCTTGGGATATCTACGCTAATAGAGTCATACTTGATATCACTTCACATCTACAAGTTTGTCCCACAAGGTTTCTGCCCTCCTTTTCCGAAGACTTTGTCAAAGTTTACTCGTAACGTTAATAGTCCACCTCTATCCATGATTGTAATCCTTAAGCCAAATGCATTTCACTATTTTCCTGCATGTACAACGAAGCGAATATTTCCAAAAGAAATATACTAACCGCTTGTACAGCAATCAATAGTATTTGTAGCCATCTGTAAAGAAAATTTGATAATCTAATCTTAACTGTGACCCGAAATGAAATATTATCGTTTCCACATGAATACATTCACGTACATAATGCACATTACCATAAATGGATACAAAATCCTATAATATGTGATGTTTTTCCCCAATGCAGTAGAATGTACTAATCAATTTCATCTTGTAGGGAATTATCTCCATTGAGATTGCATAAATTAATATGTCTGTTAGTACATCATAAATAGAACAGACACAGAGACACAACCAGCTAATACAAGTATAACAATGAGTAATAGCATTGCAAATAGTATGATAATATTATGGCAATGACTCCACAAGTAAAAATCCTTGAACTCTTTACTTAGAAGATACAGCACTTGAATAACCTGCTAATAATATGCATTTGATTACACAAGTATTGCATTGCCAGTATAGCATTGTATTGTACCTATATAGCCTCGCATTGCCACATAAACAATTTGCAGGGTGGTATCAAGGGTAGTATCTCTGTTTTGCTAGAATTAAACTAAACTAAAGTAGTCAGCAATAAATATCCATCGCCAGTCGTATATGAATACATAAAAATTTCAATTGTGATTTGAAGTCCGAATTCCGATGTCTATATACTTACGATAAGCAAGTTTCAAGAACAAAGTTAGCTGAAAGGCAGATATATAAAATGATACAGTAAGATAACCCAAACAAACATCACATATCTATTATATAGGTACCCCAAATATGGAAAGGTGTAGCATTCAATTTGTTTACCGCATTTTAATGGTAATGATGATTTTTGATGATACACTAATTTTTGAGATCGACCACAACTCAACCATACTTGTACTACCTGTTTTGATATTGAATGAGAAAATAATATAAATGTTATCTCACTGCTGAGTCGGCCTATACATTTCGTACTCATAGAATAAGAATAGAATATATAGATTGATGTACTATTAATATGGGATTAGGTCATAATGCTGAAGCTATGCAGGTTCAACTGTTAGACTTCTCTGAATTTTGTGAGATCCGACTACCCGACTGTTCCAAGCTATTTTGTTATGCATAAATATTTAATTTGTGTAAAATGTGTTCTTAACCCTAGCATCTATATACTTAATAGGCAATAGACTGTAGAACTAATGATTATTTGCAACAATGCAACTGAGAAGGTAAATTCGTTAAAATAAGTAAATACATACCTAATTAATAATTAACAATAATATTCATCGATTTTGTTCGTTTTAATCCACTTGGAAGACAATACATTGTATGATTTGAGATTTGCCTTAGGTTTGGATTCGTCGTTAGTAATGTGCTGTAAAGGGTAAAATTGGGAGTCAGTAGTTGTGATACGCTAACTAAAGCTTGTACAGGTAATCCATTGCCAGAATGCTTTACCTTCACTAATTACTATTGCAACTGTAAAGGCCCTTTTAATTCTCACGATGTTTATCTATGTCTGGACAGTGGACTCTCGTACTTACATTTTGATTTTCTGCATTCAATATTTTGCTACAAATCTGCCATTACTGCCATATTATTATGCTTTATGTAGTACTACGGTGTGGTAATGGCTGAAAATGTGATACACAGATGGATATAATAATATACTCATTCGATTCCTCAGTATACGTGCTACGTGCCTACCGCCTACATGCATATGTATGGGTACCTAACCTACTGTGAATTGATTACGTTTTGCTTCCTAGAAAATTTTATTTTACATTGACAAATCATTTTTAGCCAACTACGCAATCATTATATGCTTTATCACTAGCATATACAGGTAGGTAATTATGAAAATTATGACATTGGATCTATACCAGAAAGTTTTAGCACACTAACATGCATGGTTCATCTCCTAGGGGAAGCAGACGCACTAACTCACAAACAACATAATAATATTATACTTATACTACTGTGAGCATTTCTGTTTCTTCTGTGCTGTAAGTCCACATGTAGTAATAGCAAAAGCCAGTTTTAGGAGCACTAAAAGACTACACACAAAGATCGGCAGCAAATGCAACGAGGACTTGCGAGTATGTGTATTACCTATGAACATCTTATATTTACTTCTATGTAAGTATGTGCTGATGTTAAGTACTATACTTTTTGATATGCATTTTTCGCCTTTCCAATAACCTCCATAACTAACCAAAACGCAGTAGCTACGTCTTGGCTAGTGAAAAGAGAGAGACTATTTATGAAGAATATTCTAATAAATATTGGAGGAGGAGCTTGTGATTATTTTCCTAATTAAATTACCAATCCATCAACACAACCTGTACAATTGAAGCAGACATCTATGAAAAGCTCTCGATGGAGTTCACAAACTGCGGTCTAATATTACCATTTCATAATATAAAGCTGAATTCGATATTTTTCAGTTTATGTAATAAATATGTCAATCATGGTATAATGAATACGATACTGCTACTTGATACTGCTATAGCCGTAATACGCATGCAGCGAAATGATCCCCTCAATACCTTATAGACTGTCATCATAAAGAAATGAAATTTCAAAATACAAACTTGTGGTGTTAATTTATAAAAAGACTTTATTTTTAAACTGTCTAGCATGAAATTGTATGTAGGTACATATTATATTTAGTCATATACTGTACATAGATTTCTTGTAGCAAAACTAACACACACTGTATGGTTTACTCATGCTTTATTAGAGCAAGAGCACGGTATCAATCTAGTCATAATCACCACCAAATACAGATAAATACATTATCAACTTACTCTACAACACTTTACATCTATAGACATTCAAAGCCTTGCAATTATCAGTATTATGTTACATTTGCAACTTCTTAAAATTTAATTTACATTCAACATTCCAACGATCTTGATCAATGTTCTTGAGTGGTAATTGGGTTTTGACTTCTTACAACTTGCTTTCCCAATTACTTAGTGTAGGTTGTTGTTGTTATAAGGAGTAAGGTATTCCAACAAGTAACATGTAAGCCACAGAAAGGTGAAAAATGCAGTTTCGGTGTGACTTGAAGTCCTTCCCGTCAGTCATCTGCTTCGTCAGCTGGCTTCAAGGATCCAAAAACTTCAGAGGGGATCTGCTGTTTTTCTACCTCCATATCTTCCCCTGCAATTCACATAAAAGTTCCATGAATGTATGTATGAATTATATATAGCTCTTGTATCTAATGCCACAGAAGCAGAACTATACTATAAGTCAGTGTAATTCTAACATATAATACCTAGAGAGCATAATAAATAAAGTAAGCTTAGCGTCCATTTATGTACTTAACAAAGAGCAGCTCTAAATATCTACACACACACATCCATCTACATACAGATTGCATTGCAATTGAAATCGCCATGTCTTGTCTCGAATGTGTCTGTGCATTACATCTTCCTCGACTCACACCATCACATCACACCACACGTCCCTACGAAAAGCAAAGTATGTAGCAAGTAGCTAATTTTACAAAGAAAATATAGAAAGCTGAGCCCAACTACAGTAAAGTTAAGAAATTTGGATGGAAAGTAGTGCCGTCTCGAGTGAAGAAGACTTAGTCAAACCCAAAGCATTGATCCAAAGATTAGATGAAGCTAAATTCAAAGCAAAAAAACTGTTAGGGATGAATAAGAAACCTTATAATGACTTGTCTTTATACGTTTTCGTAAACCAAGTAACCAAGTCAAACTAATTTTTAACATTGCATTGCTAAAGACATAGAAAAGAGAGAAGGTAGCCTAGGCTAAGGGATCTGCTTGGCACATACCAATAAGAACAACATAGAGTCACAGTGTGATGTGTACTTAGCTACACTACTCGTCCTCTTTCTAATGTTATAATATTATATCAGTATCCTACGAAAGTAATAAAGGTACAGAGTGTGATCATAGAATAATACGGTGCGGACTAGGATGGCTTCATTGCGTTGCGTTCATTTGTTAGAAACTCCGACTCAGAAAGAAGAGTCAGTCAGTTAGTCACTACGTACATGTAGGAGAGTCCTATATAGGATCGTATTGTGTAACATACATTGTAGGTAGTGAGTAGTAGGTAGTAGTAGGTTAGCAAGCAATAACATTTCTTTGCACATCACATCACATAGCTACCTAAAAGCCAATACCTACCCCTTTTTCTTACAATAACAATAATAAATGCTCATAAGACTTATTGATGCTAACCCAGCAGAAGAGCTACACACTCAAACAACAGAATATGAGCAAACTTCTATCTGTCTCCACACACAGAAAATCCAGTCCTAACACTACGAAGGCAGGATGCATTCACCAAACTGCCTGTGTGTATCTGCAGTACTGCATTTCTATCCTACTGTAAAATATCCCAAGCTTTTCTAACACTTCTACAATCTCTAGCACATGTTATTCGTAGGCTGTGCTATCCAAGCCAACGCAACGCATCGGTCCTCCTGGTCCTTTCCATACTTGCCTTGCCCTAGCTAAAAGCTTGTCCAGTTGAGCCTGTCTGTGATTCTTAGTTCTGAAGGATCTAATACTACTACTTGTATATACTTATTACTTATATTAGTTATATTCCACAACAACTAGCTAGCTCTAGCTAGCAATCATGATTTTACCTATATACTATATCTATAATGAAACACACAATAATATGCACACTATTGCACACATACTAACACTACAACATACAGCAAGCGTTCTAGTCACTTTTCCCTAGTTATTGACTCTTCGTCCCCCAACCAACATTCTCAACTAATAACTAATGCTTTTCTAAGGTTAAATTGGGTTAAGTACAAAGAATATTCATACGTGTAACTAATTTTCATCCATTTAATCACTCAGCATAAAGATTCCTTTGATATTACAACATACAAAAGTCCCAAGAACAGAATTAAAAAAAATAACTCACTTCACTTAGCTAGCAGCACTAAAAATATGATATTGACATGACAAATAATAAAGACCATTATTTATGATACCTACCCCCAATTGAAGCATTGTGTTACAAAATATTATGCATGCATGGTATCCTATCCATCTAAAAAGATACTAAGCTCGGCTAAAATAACAGGCATATAATAGTCAAGTCGTAGGTAATTGCACAATAATACCATTAATACCATTAAACTAGTAACTGAATGAGGCATGTGAAAATTACCTTGCTCTTCAGACTCTTTATTAGCATCATCACCCTCATCTTCATCCTCGTCCAATTCAATTTCATCAGGATTGGCAGCATCCGCTATGACATTCTGGGGTTGAAGTAGAGTATCACCCCGAACAAATGAAACTTGATCAGGTCTCCGAACCGGAGCTGGCTCCAGAAATTCATCCGCTGGTGGTTTTGTACTAATTGAAGCCTGACTCGTCGAAGGTGTCTCTGATCTGTCGGACGCTACACTTCCGATTGATTGTTGAGTTTGCTGAGAGATAAGATGCGCAGTAAACTGAGTATTGTACATAGCCTGTACTGATCTCTTGACCCTTAGCATTTCTCTAATTGTGTCTTCATTTCCATGTCTAACCTCAAAATCTTTCCAAGCTGCCCAGAAATCTGAGGATACCTGTGATCATTAAAAATAAAAATATCGTTTACATACAATCACATAGCATTATTAGGGTGCACGTACGATGAACACGACTAAAGTCATAATATCCAAAACCTAAACTATCTATCGATATGCACACTAGTCAAGTAAAATGATTGGGATTTGGAAATCAAGCGATGCTATGCCTGTAAAACATTGTGAAGCAACCATACTAAAATAGATAAAAGCTAAGAGTTAACAGTATGAATAAAAGATACTTTTAGTAAAGTTAAGCACCTTTGACCTTCTTGTGATTTTCATCCTACTCCCTGTTATTTTACCTTCCTTTCACATCTTTGTTAAAGTTGCACAATGCATTCTATTCAACATCCCTGTACACTATCAATAGAATCAAACGTAGTTTTAGCAAAGAAATTATATTGTATACATACACTACATACAATGATCAAGTAAACTTAGGTTATCATCAGGTACTATTCTGTACAACATTGCAAGACTCCATCTGACTCTAGCTTACTAAATAGAAATCCTGTGTACAAAGTACTATAGGTAGACATTTTATAGGTGCATAAGCATAATGTACTTACTACTATAACTTTACTACCCAATAAATACGCTTAGAAGGTAATAATAATATGATTATTGCTAATACTGCACAAGCTACATCCTTGCAACATTGTTGGTGTAGAGCAGAAGAGTATATGTCTGCATCACACAGGTCTGCTAACGTATCGAGTACTCCGACTACACATAAAATAATTATATTGTCATAGTTAGCAATAATATATTATTTGTAATGTACATAATGTCACCTAACAGTAAGGTTCATCTTTAAATGATAGGCATGCACATAAAATATCAGCCACAGACTCTTAAGCAATAGTAATGTCCACCGGAAATGCAAACACTGAAAGATTCTAAAGATTCACAGCCTAACACAGAAAATAACATTTTATGTACGTACAACATATCTTATAACTTTCTATATAAATTATCCTTTAATGGAGCAACTACGTACATACTAGATTGCTTAGCGAATGAGTCGCAAGAAAAATGTCTACCTAGCTAAGCTACCTCACAATATCAAGTTACATACAAGTACCTAATGTTAAAGTTGACGTATTAGCTTCTTCTACCTCATGTAATGCTTTTGTCTCCATGCTTATAGAATAAGGAGGAGAGTTGACCTTTCAGATCGCTAGAATGACTAAATGTATCGTTAAAATCTTACTCTGGGATCACAAATTTGTGATGTGTGGGCGTAAATAGCTCGAGCTCTGTCAATCTCTCCTAGTTTCGTCTCCAATTCAGCAAATCGCATGCCCATTTGTCTTGCATCTGAGTCCGGCAGGGATTCCATCGCAGCCTCAAAGATAGGTCTAGTCTTCGTAACGCCATACAGAGATGCTGCTTTTTGGATGTAAATGTTGAACATCTGTAACATATAACAAACAAATATCGGGTGTGATTCTCAGCTCATACATTGGTTTAGTACAATAACAACGAAACCAAAGCATGAAATGCAAAATCCAAATGTAAACTATTTTCTAACACGGCTGAATTTAATATTATGCAGACAAGCATTCCAAATATGACATAAAACATACAGGATTGTGCAAGTGCACATAATATTATCTGCTTTTTTACTACAAAACTTGTATCCTGACTCTTTTGTTCTTGTTTGCAAAAAGGAACAGCAAATACGAACAGTGTAAATTTTAAGGCAAGGCTAGGTAATAATTTGGTATTTTTAATGCAAATGAAATCAATTTTCAAGTTCTAAAAACTATTGAAAATGCAAAAAAAAATACTAACTTGATATTGATCCTTCTTCTCTACTGCTCTTGTAGCTTTCTCGTAAATATTCATAGCTCTTCTAGCGCCTCCATGTTTTTCTTCTAATTTGGCGTATAGGAGATAAAAGTTCATTGCAAATTGAGGTGGAACACTGTCTAAGCATTGTTCAAACAAGTCTCTGGCTCTCTCAATCTTTTCTCCTCCATAACGTTCCAGAAACTTGGATAAATAGGTATTCCACAAATCGTACACATGTGGCCACTTGAACAATGAAATGCCCTTTTCATATGCTTTAAAGGCTTCTTCAAAATACTGATTTTCTTCCAAGAACAATCCGTAATTCATTATTATCTGAGGAGTCGCTATTTTTAGGTCTATGATTCGGTCGTAAACAGATTTGCAGGTCTTAAATGTTCCAAACGACTCCTCCAAGTCAGCATAAAAGGACCATAATTTTAAATTTTTGTACAGGCGTGACTGGACAGTGGCAGAATCATCGGAGTAGACAGCTCGTGGTCCAGCTGGGGGTGTTGTTGCCGTGTACATCAGCCTCAAAGCTTCTTTATGGTTCCTAATTTACAAAGAAAAATGCTTTTTACTTAACTATTCTAGGCATATTTAAAAAAAAACTCGTTATAAGCCAATTCTCTTGCTCATACTTATGTCTTAGTTCCATTTCAGCCCATTCACACCAGACGTGGCCTAAGTCGTCTACTTTCATATACGGAACTTGTGTTCCTTTTTCAAATATAATTCTTGAATCTTCTGTTTGGTCAGCATCCTCATAAAACTTCGCAAAAGCAATCCATAAGGCATTCAATTTTCCAACTGCCTGCTTTGGGTTTACAGTTTGAACTCCTTCCGTAAAAGCAGCTATTACCTATAACGAACGAAAATGTTTTTTAGATAATAAAGAATGTGGACAAAATTAGCGTTGTTTTTACTTTTTACCTCTTTTGGTTTATCTTTCAGCAGTTCAACACGTTTAAGCCATTCGTTAACATTGTGAGGATTTTGGCGAAGTAGAACAGAGTTTAAAAGTAAGGGTCGTCTTTCCATCATGTTCTCCAAACGAGCCAATCTTAATTCGATTACAAGGTCATCAGCATCTTCCGCTTCCATCAATTTGGTTAGGGAAACTTCTTCAAATTGGGCATATGCATCGAAAATTTGGGAAAAGTCACGAACCGTTGTAACACTCCTAATGCCTTCTTCGTAGATATCACGAGCCTTTAAGCAAACATTAAATAAACATTAAAGATTTTGTCTCAGAATGAAAAGTTCAGCGACGGTCAGACCAAAATTGTTTGCGCTAAACGAAAATCATTTACCCTTTCGAAGAGTCCAGATCGGACATAATAGTCTGCTAAACTTGTCCACAACGCTCCAATTTGATCCGTATACCGTCTTAGAGCACTCCTCATGATGGCATCAACATCCAATGATTTAATTTCTTTTGGATTTTTCGATATGAGAGCACACAACTCAGCCCAAAGCATATAGTTTGACTTTCCCTATAGTTAAAATATTAATTATAAAAATGAATTTTATCGTAAAATTGTCACATTTGTAAACATTGTTGAAATTGACCTTTCTGGATGAAAAATTGTCGTTGTTAACGAGTTCAGCAAGCCTAACAGCCGCTTCATCCATTTGACCGACTGAAAGTAGATATTCAATAAAATCTTCTGCATTTTCAGGACAAAGCTGTAGAGGTTAAAATACAAGAGAAAATTAAAATAGGCTTTCAATAATTCAAACTTAGAGGCTGGGTGGAGGCGGTAATCACAATAATCAGTAAAATCTTCCGATCATACATATAAAATATTTGTTTTAGAATAGATGTCTTATATCGGTAAGACATTAGGATGGGGATTTACGTATATCGCATAGGGACTTCTTTGACTATGATAATTCCGATAATTCCCATTAATTTTTAGGAAAATGCTATCTTCTTATAGAGTTTTGGACCTAGAAAGTCAACGGCAATCAATCTGGAAACCAGGAAAGTTTTCACGCAACGAAATAAAAATATATTTCCCATTTTGGCATCTTATTTCGAAGTGTAGAAAAATTAAACCGAAAAACAGTTATATCTCGGAATAGGAAACCAAAATGAGAAATATGGCTCTATTTCGTTACATGAAAACTTTCCAGGTTTCCAGATTGTACTGACGTACTGATTGTCCGACCTTGACTTTCTAAGCCTAAAACTATATGAGGAGATAGCATCTTCCGATAACAATAAGAGGAATTATCATAGTCAAAGGAGTCGCTAAGTCGCTATCCTTAAATAAGAATAGATATTAATGTAACTATTAGGTGTGTTTATCTTATCTTACCTTTAAATACCGTTTATAAATACGAATTGCAGTTTCAGGTATGTGATGCTTTTTAGTAACAAAGTTAAGGTACATAGGCCATATTCTGTTGTGCTGAGTTATCGGTAAAGATCTTAATGCCCGGTCAAAAACTCGTCTGGTTTGTGTCACCCTTCCAGTTTTCACAGCGAAGTCACAGTATTCGATCCATATTCTTGGCATTTTATTCATAAACACTAACGATCTTTCGAAAGTAGCAAAAAGTTCCTAAAAAAGGTTTCAATAAAAACTGATATTATTTGCTGTTCTGCTGTGCAGAATATTATATTATGCATCATTAAAACCGAATGAAAATCGGAAATACCGTAACTAACCTGAATTGCAGGATCCCTCGGACTTTTACTGGAAGCTTGACTTTTTCTGAAAACTAAATACGCATGCCAAATTTTGTATGATCCGGGCAGTTGCTTTAAAGCTCTTTCATAAACAAGGTTGAGTCTTCTTGGATCTTTCCTATTCTTTTTATCCCCACGCAAGTGTTCTATGTATCGGATCCAGTGTTTCACAGAGAATGGATTTCGTAGGATTTCCTCTTCATGCGCCAAATCTTGTTCCGATAGCTGTAAAACCAATGAGCACTTAATGAAGAAAACCATTCTTCTAATTTAAAATACCTGCCATTGTTTATAAATAACATTATGTATGCCGCTAACCGTTTCAACAAAGTTATTATCCCCATCGTAGATAGTGTTGTCCGTCTGTTCTTCCTTATCTGCCATACCGGGAGGTGAAATAAATTGGACAAATCTTCTTAACTAATAACTATTGGTATCTTGAATCTTGAATCCTGTTCTGTAAACTTAATTCGATGTCTCAATTTGCAACCTTTGATAAGGAAGGACTGAAATACTACATACCCTCAAAAATTAAATATAATAAATTTATCAAATCCAGATGGTTGGTGAAAAACCACTGATTAATACCCCAAAGCAGAAAATAAAATGTTTTGTTGTTTATTGGTGCGTTTATTTCAGATTTGAAATTTGATGTCGGTAAGCCTGGAATTCTAATCTGGAGCAAAAATATTGCGCTCTACGTCCATTCAAATTTCACCGGATCTAAAGGACTGAATCCTGTCATCGTTAACGCGGGATTCATTCCATCGTGGGAGAAAGGCTCAGCAATATCGTGCTGGGAACTCCAGGTGCTTTCTCTTCCAGCTTTCTAATTTACCCTTTTGCTAAATATATCCGAAATATTATTGTAAAAATTGAATCTATATTAACCTCAGTTATGAA
>JABASI010001480.1:0-24671 GCA_019776505.1 Tomocerus nigrus
AATTTACAGTAAAATCAGGAAAATTTTACCTTTGGTACACCCCTACCCCTGAAGGGGGCAGAAATGAATTTTTTCCTCCAAGTTGTTTTCTCTAAATAGTGAAAGCTACCAAACAAGCTTGTTGCTTATGCTCAATCATTTCATGTTTTTTTTTATTTACTGCTTTATAATAATTCCTGTCAAAAATGGCTAACAATACCAGTAACAATATAAATTGCGGAACACTAAAAGATATTCCGGAAGTACATATAGATGTATTTACCGAGGAGACTGTTAATTGGGACAAAAATAGAGCATTTTTTTTGACTCACGCTCACATGGACCACTTTATCGGTCTACCACAGTATTTCTTAAGTGCGCTGTGGAATCATTCTAAGATATACAAACTGTACATGCACGAACTAGCATTTCTTCATCTTAAGTTCCACTTTAAAAGATGGAGGGATAACTCCCCGTATAATCTTGACGCAATGCTAGAGCTGCTAGATCTTCTGCGGGAAAGGAAGCAGATAATGTTTTTGAAGAAAAATAAGCAATATGAACTTAGATTTGGTTTCAAGACTTGCTGGGTGACGCCGTTATCAGCAGGTCACTGTCCGGGAAGTATAATGTTAAAATTCGAAGTTACTCATCCTCGAAATAATTCTCGTCCATTGGGATCGCAGGATAATTTGAGAATTTTGTACACCGGGGACTGCAGAGTTGGCTGGAACGATTTGCTGTACACTCAAAATCTAAGGTGGAGAGGCCGCGCTGGTAGAATTACTTACATGGACGTTTTGTATATAGACACTACGTTCATCTTGGCCGAACCTGACTTCCCTACAAGAAAATCCGTTTTTGATAAACTGTACCAGCATATTCAAAATATCAGTAGGGTCACATCTCCTGAACAGCAACGACCGCAGTATACAATTTGCATGGCAGGGCACCTGACCTTCCTCTATGTGGCTCTTCGCTATTTCTACAAAGAAAGGCATAGAATATGTGCCAGCAGAAGTGTCTTTGAATTTTGCCAACAAGTGCCAAGGCTCGAGGGAATAACGCAATGCATAGACACTTGCTCCATACAGAATATATGTCAAAAAAAGTTCCACATACAGGACCCTCCACAATACTGGAGACACCGTCAACTAAGAGACCATCATTTCCAAATCTTGTTGCAGGGAACTCCCCCGAGTCAGGGTCAGGAGTTTTCCATTAACGAGGATGGAATTTTTACGAATCGAATTTTTCCTGGAAGATTTTCTACACATCTTTCCCCAGATGAAATAATAATGATGATTTCTGTTTTCAAACCTAAAGAAGTTATTCCTCTTGTCCTACCTAAGAACGGAAGCCTTCAAGATGTACAACAAAAATTGCATGAACTAAAACGCGAAGCAGAAAGGCGAAGATACGATGAAAATGTCATAGTGGATCCCGATTTCCCCAGTTTTGAAC
Source organism: Tomocerus nigrus (assembly GCA_019776505.1). NCBI lineage: Eukaryota > Metazoa > Arthropoda > Collembola > Entomobryomorpha > Tomoceridae > Tomocerus > Tomocerus nigrus. Next base: position 1,444 of record JABASI010001480.1, read on the forward strand.
ATGATTTTACAGGGGGTAATTATAGTGTACCATCAGAAAATATGGTAGACGTGGACATTTTTTACCACTACTAAATGCATTATTCTTTCAGCTACCACACAGTTCTAAATATTGTTCATTATTCATGCATGTATAGGGTAGAATAGCATAAAGGTACACGTACACTATTGAATATTATAATTACCTAGATTGTTATAAGATTGTCACAATACATAAGATTATGTATACATACTACAAAAACTACTATACTACAAAAATTAGCCTTTTATGTCAAGCCCTTACCTATAATTAAACCTTATCGACAGTGTAAATTTAACCAGCATTTATATTATATAATATTAAAATTAAAATTAGCAATAACCAACAAAACAACATTACATTTAAATAAATAACATTGTAGCATTCTGGTTTAGTCGTTTAGTTTTGCAAAAGCTAAACTATTAATTTACTATATGTTAATAAATGCATTTAAAAAAAAAGAAATACTATTTATTACCAAAAATTAAAACGCACTATTAACTCCTTTATCGAATATGGGAAAACTCTATGCCCATAATTTCGTTTAGCAGTTCGGTACACTCACATTTTTTAAATATTTTGTATAACATGAAAAAATGGGTAAAAATCTCAAATCTTTGCAGATTTAAATATTGAAATTAGAAAGGCTTATCTTATTTATCACATCCAACAATAATAATAACCTGTGATGAATTTTATCCAAGGTGGACAAAAAACAGTAAAAACGTATGTACCAATCTATGAGGATTCATGAACAAGACCATAAATAATGAAAGTATATCTTTGTGAAGTATAAGGGGATGGCTTAACTTTTTCATCATTTTTAAATAGCCCTAATTCGTGCGCAGCTCGAAAAATTTTGTGATTTTGGGTCAAAACTGAATGAAAATTAGCACAATCTGAGCGCTGAAAAATTTCAGTATTTTTCGCATATTTTTCCAAAATTTCTTCCTTTTTCTCGGGATTTGTGGGTGGCTTGAGCCACAAAGCCACCACCCAGGATACGCCCTTGTACTTAAGTATACAGGACCCGAAACCCTATACCGAATATACTGGACCTGAAAAAGCAGAAAATTCTGAAAGTTTAATTCCTGCTACTTGCGAATTTAAACGGCTACTATGCTAAATGCTTCATTCAAAACATATTAAATTAAATAATTTTTTCATGAACTATTTTAAAGAATCAAAATTTTTTAATGGGAAGAACGTAAAAAACGTATCCCATAAAAAATTTGAATGTAGGAATTTTTGGATGACATTTTATTTATTATTTTAACAATTCTTTGAGGGGCAAACATTTTCTACTAGTTAACTTTACGTCCCTATCTATAAGGAAGAATGTTTTCATAGAATAATGATCGTTTGCGGTATAGAGACTATTGAAAAATTCCTTGTAGAAGATGAAATATTTCACAAAATTTTAGGCGCGAAGATGTTGGTATTTGTTTACTTTGGGATATTTTCGTGAAATGAAAATTTAAAGTAAATAGTAGGCATACTTTTACATGACGAACGCCTTTTTAGTGCTAAGATATTGAACGAATTTTACTTATCATTTTGCGGTAAAAAGTAATTCGTCAAAAGATCAGGTATTTGGATGATGTTTTTAATTCGTAAAACTCTTTAATCTAATGAAGTGTTTTACGGCACAAGATTTTAATTCAATGAAATCCTTCTCCTCATCAAAAATAAAAACGTATGAGCTCATTGTACAACTACATATTAAATTATGATTGATGCTGTAGTAATATAATCCATTTTATTCTCATACATTAGCACCTGAGAAAATTACAACAGAGAACAAACAAATGACAATCATAATACAAAAAGCTGATACGACAAGAAGACTGATTTGTGCAAACTAAATGGAAATTGACATTTTCTCACATCAAAAATTCCTATGCACAACAAATAAATACATTTTATTCTTACAAATAAACATTAGAATGACTACGCGCACTTTATCTTTTGGTAACCTACCTAATACTAATCTAATATTAGTGGGATAATTGAGACTTTTACTGGTCGACATATAATTATCTCCAATAGTAAAGTTTTCTAGGAGAAAATGTTTTTAGTGACAATGCTAGCAATAATCATTATCTGAACGGTATCTTCCTACATATAACTCTAACAAATATTTTCTAAATGTTAAATACATTACTACTCATACACAACTCTAGCAAATATTTTCCAAATACATTACTAACTAGTTCACTAATGTCTTTATACTTGTCTCTTGTTTAACAACATCATTTTGTTTGTTGAAAAAAGAGTAATCGGGACTTGAGGTAAAATGACACTGTAAATTGTATAGGCATTCATTTTGGAGGTTATACACGCTCATGGTTTAAGTTTAGGTAAGTAGATATTTCTTTACTTTACAATGGGAATATAGGAATAATATTGTATGATGCATTTTACAAAAATATTTAGGTACTAATTTAGTCATTGCTTTTTTTAATCTAATCTAGCAATATTAATTAGACATATCTAGGGATTAATATTTCTTGTAATCTCATAAATCTATAAGCAGAGTACAAAAGAAAATACAAATACAAACCACATACTGGGGTGTTTGTTTTACTCTCTTTTGGCCTAGACCTACCAAAATGAATATTCTGGCTATGTAATGTAAAAAAAATATTGGAGTGAGTAAAAACTGGACCTGCATTTACAACTACATGGTAAATGAGTTACATTGATTAATTCCTTAACATCAATATATCACACTATGCACATTGAGTTTCATAATTCGAATTTTGCATATTCAGATTCCATTCATACGCTACAATTAATAACAATAACATTTCATTTCGATCTTTTAAGATCGGCAGTTTACTTTACAGTTATTGAATATTGAACCATGAATTCTAATTCACTTAATTGCTAGAGTTGTGTCCCATTGACTTGACGTGTATGGAGAAGCTGACATTTTTTTAAATGCGCTTTAATGATATTCATTCCCGTTTTAAATACCAAACCAAACTGATAAGATTTAAAATTGCCATTACAGTTCTTACAGTTCATAAACCTCAGAGGTATCACCAATCCCGTCATGGCAATACGCATTGTCTAAAAACGCACAAGTTAGTATATCCAGTACCCTTCTGATTCCTTCTAATAATTATACTCAGTTCAATTGCCAGCACAATTGCATGGATTCAGACTCATTTCTATATTGCATACAATCACGTAATGGCAGTGTATACTATCAGCGCGAACCAACTCTAATCTGACCTTTAATAAACATTTAAATGCGAATAAGTAGAACATTTCTTGTATTGCAGTATACACGGGACATTTCATTGTCGCTACACCACGGAAGAATACAAATAGCTGGAAAAATTCCTTCCATACAACTTTGCAGAAAGACCAATGTATATAGTGTTAAGCTTTTTGTGCCTCTGCATTATTAAATTTATTGATATAGCGACAATGGAACTAAATCATTTCTATTCCTTACACATTTCGAACAAAACTCAGACGGAACACTTATTTGACAATTTCATTTTTAATCTACAAAATAATCTTTAAATTTACGACGAAAAACAGTAGACTACTCCAAATGGACTCCTGTATAGACCACATACCTACTACATAATTTGAAACTATTGGATACCATAATAACTATGTACTACTAAACTAATAGTTAAAAATATTACTTAGGAAGTATATCATAAGAGAACTTAAATTCTAACAATAAACCATCGGTAGGCTACCTTCACTTCAAACAAGCCACGGCTTTCTTTGCTGCATCATCTAAATTTTCGGCTGAAGTTATCTTTAACGCAGATTCCTTCAGTAGCTTCTTGGCATTATCAACATTGGTACCTTTAGTAAAAACAAGAATTTAATACAATTAATATGGCACATTTAAATAATTTTAATACTAAATAATATTCCGTTCGATCCAGTATTATATAGTTAATGCGGCAAGTAATATATACCTTCTAGCCGCACTATTAATGGCACAGTTAAGCCAACATTTTTAACAGCCGCTATTACTCCTTTCGCTATGGTAGCACAATTTACGATTCCACCGAAAACGTTTACCAGAATAGCCTTTACACTTGGATCTACATAATATAATGTAAAATTAAAAATAGTTTTGTCCATTTAATGTATTATATAATTACTTGTTACCAAAATAAATTACCACCTAGTGAATTCACTAAACATTTAATCAATTTTGTAAATATATTAGGTTATAGCGTTTTTAAATAAAATTTATTTACCAGAAGACAGAATTCTAAACGCTTCCGTAACTTGATCTTCTTGAACATTACCCCCAACGTCCAGGAAATTGGCCGGCTCGCCACCGTAAAGCTTTATGATATCCATTGTGGCCATCGCAAGACCAGCTCCATTAACTTCATTATAATACAAAACATAAGTTAAGAAACAAATAATTTTAATGACTACCTATATATGTTTTAAAAACATTTATTCGTAGTTAAATATATACCCAAACAGCCGATATTTCCATTCATCTGAATGTAATTTAGGTTGTGCCTAGCTGCCTCAACTTCTCTTGGATCGGATTCAGCTGTTGACTCATTGTCAAATATACTTTTCTAAATGCAGAAGGGTACAGTTAATTTTCAATATTTTTTGGCAAAAGCTCCGCTAAATAATCAATTCCTTCAAATAAAAAAACGAACTTGTCGGAATTTGGCATTATCGTCAATTTGTACTTTGGCGTCTACGCACAGAACTCCTCGATTTGTTGTGGCGAAAGGATTAATTTCAAGTTGTGTAACATCATTACTGGCAAAAACTTTGTACAGCTTTAATATTTCACCAGCGGCCTGCAAATATTTTATTTAATAATACATACATTAAACAACTTATTTAAAAATAATTATTAAAGAAACGTTTTAAAAATAAATATAGCTATAATGCTAGATGAAAAATGTTTATCACCTCATCAATCAACTTAGATTCAAATTCTAAAAATTTGGCAATTCCTTTTGCATCTGAGGTCGACAATCCAGAGAGAATATCGATGGGTAAGGTCTTAACTTTATTAGGGGTGCTCTTTGCTACCTCCTCTATGTCTACTCCTCCAGCAGGAGAAGCAATACAAACAGGACCATTACTGGCTCTGCAATAAACAATATGTGATAATAATCAGAATAAATAAAATAAATCTGGAGTCGGACGTTTTTAATTTGACCGCTTACCTGTCCAGCAAGAAGCACAAGTACTTTTCTTCAAAAATGTCAACAGATTCGGCTACCATCACAGTGTTGACAGGGACACCGTTAGGAGGGGTTTGCTTAGTTATAAGTTTATGTCCTAGCATAGACTTTACTATCCCGGCTACTTTGGACTTACTAAAATACATAATTTGTAACAACTAATACATAAATATTTCATTAAAATTTGGATAACAATAAGTAAATACGTGCTAACTAACTGTTACAAAAGATGCAATAAATAAATTTAAAAAAATTACTCTTTGATGACATGGACTCCTCCTTTAAATCCAGTGTCAAAATGACCTTTTCCTCGTCCCCCAGCCATTACTTGAGCTTTAATAACATACTCTTCCACTTCTAAAACCAAAATATTTGAACATATTCAAATTAGAGCACTATGAGCTCAATATGGCAATACATTTTTAAACCATTGACATGGAATACCGTAATTCTGTCAAATTGAAATTCACATTGAAGAATCACAATTTAAAGTTTTTACGGTACAAAAATAAAAGTGTAATAACTGCACAAGGATTAAAGATAAAGATAATTGTTATATAATAATAAATATTATGCACTGCAACACCTAGGCCAATGAAAGACAGAAACAATGTAATAAAAACGTACTGAATTTTTCCACTTTCTCAGATATTTCCGATTGATTCCCAACAACAACAAATTTCTGTACTCCGACTCCTGCATTTGCTAGTATTTCCTTGCTCTGGAATTCTAATAAGTTTAGATAACGCTTTGCGACGAAGTCCTGTTTTAAGTTACAACAATTTTAAAAATGGCTCAGCAATATTTTTGCTTAACTACAGTTGGAATTGGAATTGTAGCGGTATCTTACCAGGCGACTTATGTTTTGTCCATTGAAGAAGCTACTGGTTTTTTTGGTAAAAGTGGAACCCAGTTGGCTAAACATATTTCTGAAAGATGAAAACACAGACAATATCAAATTAAAGGTATCATATCATTTGCTTGCAGTTTTGTATTACCATAAGTTAGCTTAAAAACAATCAGGACTTCAATCAACCACTTCAAAATACACAAATTGTTGTTCTAGATAATTAAAAATGAGCAATTTGAGGTTTCAGAATTTTATTCGCGGGCAAAGCCTGATAGAAGAAGTCCGTTTTATTTTTGAACAAACTAATGACTTGGTATATTGATACAATGGGCTATTGAAAGCCCAGACAAAATGAAATTGAAGCAGAAACAGTATTAATTGAGTTAATTATTAATATATTTATTGAAAAATGTTATCCTGAATTTAGAAAAAATTTACGCTTCAAGTACATGGAAAATGTAGTTCGCTAATCTAGAAGACTAGGATAGTATATAAAAATATTATAAAAAAATATCAGCATTAATTATTAACCTTGTGATATTTAATAGGCAATTAACAATAAAAAATATATTATTCGCCGGTGAGGGTGTTTATGATTTATGCGTACGAAATAGTAATCTACGTCAACTTAAAAGAATCGCAGACAGCTGCTCGAAGTTTGTTATAATAATATTATCGCATGTATCAAATCACGCAAAATTCAGCAGTTAAGATTTTCTTTTTCAGTGGGTTGAATAGTTTTTTAATTGTGTAATAGGGATAAGGGATCAACTAAGAGAGTGGAAGATGAGAGAGACGATGAAAAATTTAGGACAGCAGCAGCGGTCTTGTGGTCTGTGATTCTGTGTGCTTCAATGTTTCTATAAGTGCATTTTAAATTTGGATTCCACTCAAGTGGCCTATCAAGAATAATAGTCCCTCCCTATAACCACAAGGATTTTCCCTCGCGTACACAATTAGTTAAAATACAGGCGAAACATATACAAAGTAAAGGTACCATTTACAAATTCGTGTGTTCAATAGAGAAGCACGTGGATTGGAAGGACAGGGGTGGCGATGTGTTCAAAATGAAATAAATCTTAACAACGTGTTTTTACTTTTACATTTGCCGACATTCACGCACCAGTCTCGTCCTCGTCTCGTTTATTGTTTTAACAGTCTCGAACTTTTAATTATGAATTACAATACACGAAGACAAACAGAACAGAAGTGAGCAAAATAAACAATCACCATACTTAATAATTTTTCAAACAATTTTGAGATACAAGTTGGAGATCACTTTAGGCTAAGGTAAGTAATTAAATGTTTTTTAGTTTTTGTACATTATATGACTAAACTTTAAAAAAGGCATTTATTAACTAACAACTAAGTCAATCATAGTCTTGCTAATTCAAGCTGAAATTAGATTTTAAATTGAAGGGAATAGGAAAGGAAATAACCAAAACGTATTTTCGTGTTTTAGGTGTTTGAAAATCAGCAATTATTATGGCTATGCTAGCAGAACCCAGGAGGAAACAAAAAATTGGGCCTAACCCAAGAGGACTATTTTTTACGGAAGATGATCAAAACCGTGGGCGCACTATGCTGCAAAAATTAGGCTGGAAAGATGGAAGAGGATTAGGTCGTGCTGATCAAGGAATCAGTGAACCAATTAAACCAAAAGTGCAGCAAAACTCAAAAGGTACTTACCTACCAAATAATTCCCTTTAGCAGTTGGAGTTTTGAATGTTTTGATTAGCAAAATATTTACAAGTGTTTTATTTTCAGGTCTTGGTTTTGACGTCAAATCTGATCCTTGGATAGCCCACAATGATAAATTTTCGGAGCTGCTGCAAAATCTGAACTCTACGACGGATGGTGAAAAACACTCAGGGGATGATAGATTGGAATTGGAGAAGAAATCCAAGTCGTCAAGGTCTCGTATTCAGTAAGTTGGCTCATTGATCCCTGTAAATTATAATATTTAACGCCAATCTATGCGTTCTTATTAGTTCTATATAGCATGGTCTTCTTCTGTATTTTAGCTATCAAAAATTTGTCCGAAATAAGGATTTGAGCAAATGTTCATCGAAAGATTGGGAATGTATATTTGGAAAGTCTGTCGACGCAAAATCTTGCGAAAAGGTTAATGTTAAGCCAGTAGCAGAAGATGTTGAAGAAATAGAAGAAGTGGTGACTCTCAAAGATAAATTCATCAGTGGTGGTTCCATGTTGGATTATTTCAAACAGAAATTTGAGCAAAAATATAAGAAAGCTCAAACCATGAATACCGATCGTGTTTGGGAGAAGACAGAAACAAATATGGAAAAACCTGAAATTGATTCCGAAAAGATAGAATGTGAGAGTGAAGAACCAATTAAAAAAAATAGGAAAAATAAGATCGATGTAGAACCTGCTGAGGGTGAGAATGAAGAATTATTGAAGAAAAAGAAAAAAGATAAGTCCAATGTAGAAAAGGGAGGGGATTGTGAGGAGACAAAAACAAAAAGGAAAAAACATAAAATTGATTTCGAAAAGGTGGAATGTGAAAGTGAAGAACCAAGTAAGAAAAATAAGATCGATATAGAGCATGCTGAGGGTGAGAAAGAAGAATTATTGAAAAAAAAGAAAAAAGATAAGTCGAATGTAGAAAAGGAAGGGGATTGTGGGGAGAAAGAAACCAAAAGGAAAAAACATAAAATTGATACCGAAAAGGTGGAATGTGAAAATGAAGAACCGATTAAAAAAAAGAAAAAAAATAAGATTGATGTAGAACCTGCTGAAGGTGAGAATGAAGAATTATTGAAAAAAAAGAAAAAAGATAAGTCCAATGTAGAAAAGGAAGGGGATTGCGAGAAGACAAAAACAAAACGGAAAAAACATAAAATTGATTCCGAAAAGGTGGAATATGAGAGTGAAGAACCAATTACGAAAAATAAGGTCGATGTAGAACCTGCTGAAGGTGAGAATGAAAAAGTATTGAAAAGAAAGAAAAAAGATAAGTCCAATTTAGAAAAGGAAGGTGGTGACGAGCCATTGAAAAACAGTGAAAAGAATGAGACTGAGGCAGAAACCCCTAACTGTGAAACCGAAGAGAAAAATGAGGCAGGTAGTCCAGAAAATGACGTAATGAGAGGCCGAAGAAAAATATGGGACGAAGAAACTGTAAAACATATAGCATCTAAGTATATCGGTTCTAATGTACTTAGTATACCTGGCTACCCGCTTTGTTGAATGTAAATGTACCATACATTTTGAAATTGTGTTTAATTAAAGCAGTCTTCTTTTTTACAAGGAGTGTATATTATTGATGCAATACTACTGGCATGAAAGGTTTTTTTGATTTCTATAAAATATCAATAAAATTAGATTTACAAGAATGAAGGAAAAAAAGTAATGTTAAGAATGTCGGATGAAAGTAAAATAATTTGTGTTTTCGCAGTCATCGCTTAGGAGAAAGAAATAGAAATGAGTAAAATGATTACATTATTTAGTTTTAGTTCTGCTACCTACCCATGTTATTCGTGCGTGATGTAAAAAAGGTTTTTCTACTTGTACACATGTTATTTAAACAGTTTTATCCTATTTTACAGTTTTTTTGGTTATGCAAGCAGTAAGGAGCATAGTACACACACATACACAAAGCAGGCCAGTGAATCCTGTACAGATGCTAGTATTAGTATGTGCGTACATCGTACATGTTTCTTGACTCGCTCGACTTGATTTCGTTTCATTTTTGGTACGTGGACAAAAAACTGGCTTGACTTGTTCTCATCTTATATGACTTTTTTATGCCTCCTCCGATTGGATAAATTTTAACAATTTTTGTTTATGATGTGATCTAGCAGGTTTTCAGATGCACATCACCACATCATCCTCATCAGACAACGCAACGCGCGTATTTGTACTTATCGTCCTGCATGCATATATATATCTACGATGTAGTAATCTCTTATAAGCATTATAACATGTAAATGTAAATACATACATAGACACCGACTAACTAACTTTTGCGTGAATCTAATAATACATTTAATTCAAAATTCAAAAGCACATTGTCTTCAAATCCATGAATTTAACTACTCCTATTGCCCTGCTTCACTGCAGTTGGTTTTCCAGTAAACATCTTATAATTAATCTCGAATCTTGGAACTTCCTTTTGCTCCTTTCTTTATTAATGCTAATGCATTAGAAATTCAACACCGGGAGGATACCGAGTATGCATATTATAATCTATTGTGTTAGCATTTCTTGGTAGATGAATGTGTCCAGTATTACGTGCGATGTACATGTATTTATTTACTACAGTGAGTTCTAGGAAAACGCTATGTCTATGCTTATCTGACTAAAAGTGATTTACAGACAAAAGTGCTGTAGGTATATGCATGCACCAGATTTAGGTAATTATATAATAATAATTATGTCTATCTGATTTCGTCTTATTTTCCGTTACTCCAGTAGTAGACCCTTACTAGAATCCTAAAGTACCCAGATAAAATGTTCATGCAGGCAAGCTGTGGATACTGGCTACTGTGTACTAAGGAGTCTACCATAATTGATAACCTTGATATCACGATAAGACCTCGTAGCATTGCTATTGCTATGCATATAAATACAAAACGTAATGAGTATTCTAGCTTGGCTGCCCTAAATACATGCATTGATAACATCAAGATAATCAGAAACCTTTCCACTTTATATTGTTCTGGATTATCGATCAAAATAAATACTAATTGGAAATTGGAACTCAGAATATAATGCATACAAAACAATGAGAGTTGATTATATTTTCAAATTCAAGTTATTTTGAGCCTTTCTATCATTCTAGGCTATCTAAATAATTAAAGAATCAAAAAAAGCTATAGGACATTCCCATACTACCTGATTAGTAACGGATTCGTGTAATCCCTGTGATTCATGAGTGGACAGGGTAGGCAAGGATGAGTGATAATAATATGTTGCTAAAGCTAGTGGCTAGTGGTAAAAGTGGTGAAATAATTTTCCTTACTTGTGTTTACTCTAAATCCCAAATTTTCCAAAAGTCTACTTATGTGGACTCTAAATCCCTTAAATCTTAAATATTTTAAATGCCTTTCTTTCTAATAGTAAGCTGAACAATTTTACAATATTCATTTTCATTATGAAATATTTATGCGTCATTTATTTTGTAGCAATGCATTTTATTTGTTCCTAATATGCATATGCTTTTTTCAAACCATGATCATGACCATTATTACCTTTATTACCTACGAAGCCGAAACCATGTCCAAAATCTCTATCTTGTCAATCCGTGGATGGAATGGACGATTCATGGTCCATGGATGGACAAGTCAGGTGTATTAATGTTCGTTGGCAGGATAGTCAGCCAGTCAGGGCTAGGAGGATTAAATTTAGCATAAATATAATGTTTTCATTTTGGACAATTCGTTACATCACATTTGTAAATTCGTGTCGGAATTAGAAAAAAACGTACTTATGTTAATAATGAAAAAGTGTGTCATTCAAATGTACAGAAAACATAATTAGTACCTACTTACCTATTATTAATTGTCTAGAGACATTTAAGGATAAATAAGTAAATTCACAGCGTTAATAAGTATATTTATTACTTTGATAAACAAGAATAAATAAAATGCAGGTAGATAAATGTACGACAAAAGTTGCAAAAGTATAATACTACCTGTTTATTTAAATAGAATTACATATACATAAGGGCTTCAATTCAAAACTTGATTATCATCGTGAGCTACTTACGTTCCCTTTTGCATTGTACAAGAACATATATCATAGCTATCAGCAACTGAGTAGATTCCATGTATTTAATTGCAACTTGAGATTTTTCAGATTCTGAATAACTATTAAATAATATCTTTAAAAGGAAACTGTGAATAAGTAGGCGTAGCGTAGGCTACAGAACGGAGATATGTTGTTGTCAGCAGTATAAGTAAATATGTTGATAAAAGTTTATTAAAAGGAATAAAAGAAAGAGGTAGATTTTTGATGCAACTGTCTCCACATTTCGTGGTAAGCTTTTGTTATAAAAACAGTCTCTAAATTAATTGGGGATATGGTATTACTTAGTGTATATGGGATCCGTCAATCTAACAAAATGACAGGTTTGAGAAATGATGCTTTCCGAGAATCCATTTGGTTCATGTATGCTGAAAAGTTTCGGGTATGAAAATATTTAGTAAACAGTATTCAGCAGGTAGGAAGATATCCATTTGCAAGCTAAAAAAAACGGGAGCAAATTGACATTCTAAGTAATCCCTGGTAGAATACATTGGATGAAATAGGATTCTCTGTAGACTAGAAGTAATAATAAAGAGTTTCTCTGGAAGGAAAGGAGAAAGGAGGCTCACGATTAGTTGGGTTGGGTGGCTTTGTCCTCTTAGCTCTTCTCAGTTCGCTCGGTGGAGTTGTGTGAGATTACATCTCGCACTAGATGATAATTCGTCTGTCATTCGGCATTCTGTTGATCTCTTTCTCTGAATTCTTTATGCGCCTTTCTAAGTCGTCGATCTATACTTTCCCCCAACCCTTTCTTTCTTCTAATAATAGTAATATTATGTAGCGTTGCTCTGTGCAGTGGCGGCGTGTGATTCAGTCTTCCTAAAAGCCCTCTCTAGTAGATGCCTTGCCTTTTCTTTACTTTGAAGGCCTCTCCATTCCTATCATCATTATTACTTCGTGGCCTGGCCAAATCGGATCAGTTCACATACAAGATGTACTTACTTTTACTCATAACGTCATAACATCACTTCCAGCCTCCTCTCTCTCTCTCTCCTTGCTCTGCTCTCCGTATTCTCTTTCCCTTCAGTGCAGCTGTTTTCATCTCTCTCGTCTTCCACATTCCTGTAGAAAGGGCCCCGCATATAATTACTCCGTCTGCCACCCTGCCCTAGTGGAGGTGTCGGCTGTCTCTGTCATTCTCCTTCCTCAACAATTTAATTTGGTGGTTGGTAGGAAGTGAGACAATTTCCTCTCTCGAATGATGCTTCCTGGACACGACCTTTCATCGACAGCCAACTTAATTCCATTTCGTCACCTTAAAGGAAAAACTCTCAAAAGTTTGCGTCTACGCTAAATATACGAATCTTTTTTGTTTAATGTTGTTAGTATTAATGTTGAATATAGGCGGTAACCATTACTGGTCTTAATTAGCGCTATCTTTAATAATTCATTATTGAAAGCTTTGAGCACGCATATTTTTTTATAAAAGTTTAAACCATAAAAATATAATGCATAGCAAGCGATGTCAAAAATAAAATAATAATATGCTAAATGGTACGATACAAATGATTATTTCTGTTCCTGTCTGAATAAGTCAAATATATCAGATTCGTATATTTACTACAATATAAATCATTTACAAGACACTTTATTTGACTGCTAGGCTTCAATTAAGTCTGAAACGCAGTATGTTAAATAGAATATTAATTTTTAGAAAGGAATTTTAGGAGTAAATAAAAGAGTTATTTTCAGGTACTTTCCTTTCGAATTCCGATGTTCAATTTATATGCTCTGGGAATTTAGCCATGTAAAACACCCTAGCCCATCCCACGTTCTTGATCTTTCTCCTCTGTAAATCTCATGAAAAGAGTTGATTCAGATATTATGTGTCTTTAGATGACCTTTCAATCTCCTCTACGCCAACCCCTGACTTTCACCTCGGCAATTGGTTTCACATAAAGGTCTGGAAACGATGAAAAGCTCATTATTCTTTGTCCGAGTACTAAGTAAAGTCTATTCATTTCCAAATTATGTCGTACATAACAGATTTATAAGCAGAGCAATAGATACACGTACGATATACTATTATTATGTAGGTATTGTGCATACGTACAGTACATGAAACTCATGAAAGCCAGAAATCCGAGAAAGCACAATATACACTCACCGGTTCGTCCAGACAATGCAAACCTGCTTGAGATTGAGACCATTATCTTCTCATCACTTTTTTACAAAGAGAAAGTTTTAATGAACACATCATTAATGTTTCATAATGAACTAATGAGCCATATAGTTTGTCATTTTGAATAATGGGATGTTGATATGGCTATAATTTGGTAGTGGCATCGATAAATTCAAACCCTCACATATCAGATCAAAGTATTCGATTTTTATTTTAATCAATTCACTATTTTTAGAAAATTTCTGTCTGTCTGTCTGTCTGCATTTTCTAACAAAGTTGCAGTTTATTTTTCAAGTAGCTACAAACTTCAAAAGACATTTTCTAGTCTAGACAAAGATAATTATTGGGATCACAAAGCAAATTTTTTGCCCAGACTTCAAATATTGTACAAGACTGTATAACTGTCAGCTATTCAGTAATTCTGGAATGTTCAATGCTCAGTCGAAATCCTCTAATCTTAGAAAAATGTTTAATAATAGGTTCTTGTCACAGTCAAATCAAATAAGCCATTCAAAACTTCAAATGAGATTCTTTAATACGGCCCTTTGCTAATGCTTTCAATTCCAGATAAAATATCTCATTACTTAGAATTTATATTAACATTTGAATTACACGTACGCCCGTGTGCATATGCATGCAATGAATTACAAATATACGTACTTGTGTCATGTAATATACATAAATTTTAACTATAGGTATGCCGTATTGCTTGTACTTTGTACTATTATTAGTCATTAGTCTCATTAAAAGTTTTTGAGAAATATATGTATGTACATTCGGTAATTGAGACGTATTTTTTCCGGCGCGTATCTACTTACGTGTAATCATCATTGATTTTTTTATATAATATTTCTAGACAGCAAGAATTCTTATGATGGACGTTCTTCTAAGCTATATACCTATATTCATCATTACAATTTCTCATGTTATTTTTGTTAGCTTTAATAAAGAATATCTCAGTTATTCATGGAGGCAGTAGAACATTATTTGCAATGAAAAACTAAGAAATATATGAGGTTAAGATATTCACTTGTTTCTCGATGTTTGATTAATGTCTTGACTTGATTTCCATAGAAAACATTTAATAATCTATTCTCATCCATACGCAGAGTTTTACCAAAAGTCTTTGGAAGAGTTTTCTAAATATTTGTGTACAACAGCAAATCAGGCATTATTTGATAATAGGAACTAATACATAATAGTACATTCTGAAATTATTAACGAAACATATTTGGGTATGAAGATGCGGATAGCGGGCTAGTAAATTACATTGAACAATAAAAATTTATCGGAGATTTTCTGCTTCAGTACATAACAATTTCGTTTCTCTAGTGAAAATAGCTCGTCAGAAATTGAAACATTAGGTATTCAAAAGATAAATGAGAACGATTTAAAAAATATTTGAACTACCCGAGCTAACTAATAAATAATCGGAATAATGTGATAAAATATTTATACTAATGCATATCTTTCCTTCAGTGTACTTGTTTGCGCAGGTAAATGTCAACTTCATTAATTCCCATGTATTACACCTGGCGTCTTTTCCAACTGTAGTGGTCAAATCACGAAAATATATTTAGATATATCTCATAGTCAATCTAATCAAACCATCTTGCTATAGTTGTTAGTTGGCATACCTTTGCGAATTGAATGATAAACAAGTTTTCTCCTAATGTCTGTAGGCAAGCAGAAGTTGTTTTGCGTCGAGAGACTATGTGTACCTATGGATTTGTATAGTAGTGCTGTATATCAAGTAGATTTGTCTATTACTTTCTTTCTTAGTACATTGTACTGTACCGTGTTTTGCACTTGTTCTTCGCAAATATCTGTATAGCCTTATCTTAAATATATGCAGCACAATGGATTATGCACTGCAGACTTTATAACCTTATATTATTGGTGCATGGAGTATGGTGAGTTGATAAAACGATGAGATGTATGCATATGTCATGGGTCGTTCGTGGGTTAATGGAGGAATCTGGGGACCCTCTTGGTCTCTTGCCCTAAGGCAACTGGGTATGTGTATGGTGTCCAAAAAACCCTGTTGATATTTTTGAAAATCGAGTACAATATTTTAAATGTTTAAAATTGAAGTACAAAAAAGACGCATTTTGCTTAGGGTTGCGTCACACTGCCAAATCGGTAAATAATGTTTGTTTTAATAACTATTTTCAGTGTAGTTATTTTGCATTGAAAATAATTCATTTATTTGCATATTACTCAATTTCCCTACCTACTACAGTATCATAAATTATACAGTCCTGTAGGTAGGTGCCTGTTATCTGCATCCGATTCATTTCCATTGTGGAATTACTCTGTAAAATACCCAGCGTTTTTTGGGTAGTTATTCGTTCACATAATTATTTATAATATTTCTTGTATCTTACAGCCTCTGATATTACTACGCATTTTATTTACAAAGATAGGCACATATATACATAGTTGCCATGGTATAGGTAGGCTCTATATGATACACATACTTGCAAACAAGAATATTTTCAACTTCAACAACGTTTCCAGATAGCAAAAGTTAAAGTAATGTATGTAAATGTAAAGCAAACGAAGAGACAGCTACACGAAAAAATGCAGTTTGTCTTTTATATAGAAAGGCATGAAATATTTCCTACTTAAGCGCAAGAGCAATTATTGTGTATATCTAAAACATAAATAGATTTAAGCTACAATGTATTGTTGCAATTGTAATGCATGTACTTAAGAATACCACAATATTTAAACTGTGCTTTAAACACAGTGCATGCAAAAGTGTTTATTCATACAGTAATTGTTATTTCTTGGCGCACTATAAATTATATTTTCGTGTCCGATGGAATTGTTTTGAGAAAGTAAAAATTGAACGGTTTGTGCTTGGTGGCGTATTATTATTGATTTAGCTATTATTTTGCCCTGTAATTGTACAAGCTCCATTAACTTTTCCATTTTAATCCCTTTGTAAATTTTCTAGTCAATATTTTAATTTTAGCACAGGCAGAGGCTGGTTTTTGTGAGCTTCAAAAAGTGTCGTATGCGAACTGTACTTTTTTGTATGCACTAACATTCGCTCATTTCTTAGTAGGTATGTACTACATAAGCATTGCAATGATTATCATTATCTTCTTGCATCTTTCATCCTTGCAACTCTCTGGCTCTTTACTCACGTCTACTAGTGTAATCTACAATGCAAAGATACGTGTAATATATAAATACAATGTCTGTCAATCTTAGGTGCAACTTGCTGTTACGCTACTCACTCAGACCATTGCACAGTGCACATTGCATACCAATACATAGGTACACTGTATGTACACTAACAATGTTGCTAGAAGCAAAATCATCGTAGGGTCTGAGAGAATATTTTGCATAAGGTAGACGTACGTACAACACAAAAGATGAACATCAAGATCCTTATTAGTCAAGAAATCAAGAAAAGAGAGATGTCTTTATATGCGATATTTGCAATATGTATTCTTTACTTTTTAACACACCTTCAAGTCGTTATATTTTTCATAAAAGGTAATAGATACGTTATACACATGCCTATACCCACTACATATAGTTCCTAAAGCATGCAGTTCTTTTCAAGTATTTTATTTCTTGCAGGAGGAAAGTTCTTTTATCCCATTGTGCAAAAAATTCAAAGAACAAGAATTTATGAAAAAGATCTCAAAAATAACAAAACAATATGCATTCATAAGTCTAGATACAGTAATGCACATTGCAGCAGTTCAGCCATGCAGATTACTAAGGATTATTACTTTAAGTATCTAGCCCAATTATCTTATTCTTACCTGTGTTATTTTGCCTAAATGATATTGAAAGATTATTGTCACAAAAATCATCATCCTTTTTAACTTTATTGTTGATAGTATCCCTATCCCTATCCCTATCTACCGGTTTTTGCAGTTGTGGGTACATCAGCAGTTTGTACAGAAACTTAGTGTTATTGTTTTGTGCGTCCTACTTACCACACAAATCCATTGATTTAGCGGATTTAGCTACAAGTTAGTATAATAATTTAATAATAATATTTTATTATTAAAAACAACTAAGGTATGAAGTCTCGTATTAGTACGCTATGATCGCTAGTACGCTAGTATGCTATGAGCTTTATTGTCAAATTGATCAGTCCACAATCGCACTGTTCGGCCTCAATAGACATACCTAAGTTATTGCTTCTAGTTCTAAATAGTTGGTCTTAATATAAATACGATAGTGTTAAACTTAAAATGATAAAAAGCGACTAAGAACATGAAAATGTATGAACTTTAAAACGATTTTTTATTAAATTGTAAAGAAGAATTATCCGGAATAGTTTTGCAGCTATAGACTATAGACATAGACATAGATGCAAGTAATTCATGTGCAAGAGAAAAGCAGAAGGAAAACATGAAGCTAGGTAGTAACAGAAGGCAGGTTTGATAATCATACGAACCGATGCTTTTCCTTTCAGTGTTGCTGAGTTTGCATAATATACCTGAGCCTGAACCTGAAGAGATAAGAAATAGTTGGTCTATAAATAGATCTAGTACACTAATTAGGAATTTACTACTCGAATATCAAGAAGATGATTGTAAACAAAGTTGTACAGATAATGTTATATGCTATGCGATTATTCCTGCATTGTGTCGGTTGTAAACAATGAATGCATAGAAGCTTACCAATTGTAAATTATCTCAGTTCAAAACAACATTATAATTAGTAATATATATCCACATCAACTGTGATAGTGTATAATGTAACGATTATCTAATTAATGTGATATTGTAACGCAGTACGAAATGACATTGACAATCTAACGACCTCGTTAGAGGAATTCGTCAATCCAATATTATTACTATTATTGGGTTCGTATGTATATTATGTGTAAGCCCAATGAGCAGACATTTGACATTTTACCAGAAGGGAAACTTGAGAATCTGACAATGGCGCAAAAGGGTGGCTTTTCTATGTCGAGTATTTTACTATGCCACGCATTAATTATTACTAATAAGCAAAATCTGTAAAGAAAATAAGAATAGTAGCTGACTATGGGAATAGGAGCTACTAGCTAAGTGAGCATATGGCTATAGAAGATCATTAGTTCAGTCAGCTCCCTCTTGAAACTATTGTACTTGAAGCAGAACAGCAAAGACTTCTTGGGGATAAATAAATTCGAGACAATAAATGCCGACTCGTGTATGAGTGAGATGTGGAAGTGTTCTTCGACTATATCTGTAGGCACATACCTCACTAATAAGTAGAGATATAATATTATTGCATCTATTGCATGGCCATGATGTGCAGTTGCTTGTGTACAGATGAAACGGTTTGCATAGCTCAACATGAACATGAACCTACACACTAAAAATCATAACATTCTATAGCCAAAGTCCTGAACGAATAACGTAGCAGAGCAAAGCTACTTGGTTTTTTCTCTCTTCTCATCCAAAGGGTGAGAGGTTACAGAGTCAAAGTCAAGTTCTTCCCTGTACTACAACTTTTTCTCTAGCCACATAAGTACTTGCGAAAACGTAATTGTTACATGAATCCATAGTCGTCTGTTCTGCAGTCCGTTTCCTCATTTTCATCGCCCAGCAACTTTGCGACAAATTCTCTAACAATGCACTGCACACTAAAGGCTTTCGTGCCTACACGCACATTCATTTGCTTATCATTACGATGCAGATGCTACAAAAATCCAGAGTTGTGTTCTATTGTTTAGTTCACGAAACAACATCCCCATACGATTCTTCATCTATTCCTACCCGCATTATGACCCTATGACTTATGTTCTTCCAATTCTGCATAGGTATTCATATTCCATATGAAAATCTGTAAAAGGACTAAATAAAATTCCTCTAACCATCTTTCATTAATACAGGTCGTGTCTATATGGTAAAAGTACACAGCTTAAGTATGTGTACTTGGGTTATTAGCTATTTATTTAGTTATAAACTAAAGTAAGTGCTAGTAGTGAGACTTAAATTATTCAATCGTGAGATGCTGCTCGTGAATTAATTAGTAAAACATTATGATTATAAAATAAGTGAGACCATTTAAAGCTAAAATGTATTGCGTATAGAAATATAAATGCAAGATTAGCAAGGTGCATTGGTTAAATAGAATATTTATTTATTTACTGCAGTCTAATGAAGGACGTATTATATCATTGCACACTATTTACTCAGTGCCATTAATAGTAAGTAAGTAGCAGGTAGGAGTTAATATATTGTTGAGTATCAAGTTATGGCACAGCTACCACTACCACTTGGTATGGAAATGTAATGCACACACGTAGAGATACATTGAAATGGCATTAGTGAAATAAAACGTGAGATGACATCTGCTAGGTTACATGAGTAGAGCTATGTAAAAGAATTGTGTGCACGGAGTAAGTAACTAAAACAAGTAAGTTGCATGTTAACAAATAGAGATAGAAAGGGATGAGTTGAATTAGTAATACAGTATCATCACGTTGTATCGCAGAACTTTGAGTGAAGTGGCATGCCGTGGCATGGTGGCTTGGCCCTAACTATAGGGACATCCAATAGTGCAAGGAAGCACACAGTAGTAGTCAAGTCAGTAGTAGTCTAGTAGTAGTAAGTAGTAAGTAAGTAAGTAAAGTAACCACCACCAGTAGTAAAGTAAACAGTTGCTTTGCTACCAATAAGCTTCAAGCGAAGATGCGATGTGTTGGGATGTTATGCAGGAATCTTCTTCTTCGTACTGCCATCCACTGCTTATTTATGTGCAGATATGGAAGACTAGGAAAATTTTGATTGAAAAAGTAGCGATTCTTCGTTTAATGATATGAGTGCCTTCCTTCGTTCCCTACTTCACATTCCGACGAGTAAATCTTGTAATGGTGCACTGTGATGAAGAGGAGCTGGGCTGCCTTCTTTTAATCTAAGTTTATCGTAGTCAGACAAAAAGCAGCAGCATCAGCAGCAGAGCACCGCACCGCACCGACTTGAGATTGAGATTCTCTGCATTCTGCAAACAATCCTCTTCATACCTACCTACACTACGTTCATTCTTCTTCTACTCATTAGGAGAGACTAGATGCCAATAGTTGCTGCTTTGTGTCTAGCCAGGCAGGCAGATATACCTGAGACCTGAGTAAACTAGCTCCATACACCACACAGTTCACACAAAAGACTCCTCACTCTTCTATTACTTATTGCAGCCTTTCAAAAGCCTATTTTTATTGCTGTTTTATATTTCAGGTTTGTTTCTGCAGGTAGCTTCTCTGTTGACTTATGTCCTGATGAGTGTCACGGCAAGACAAATAAATTGCGTAAAGCTACCTAGGTAGAGAGTGTTGATAGATTTACAACTGTCATCTGACTTCTACAAATATCTTATCTCTCTTTCATTATTATAGCCACTGAAAAATTTATTTCATAATATTTTATTGCTACTCAAAAATACATTTCGTAGAATATAGTATTGAAATAAAAATAAAAACCTTGCGCTAAGTCAGCAGCACACAAAGAAAGAATTTATTATTCAATAATTATTATCTCTCTTGCTATTATGCTTTTTACTTATACTATACTAAGAAATGAAGCAAATGCATGCCATGATTACTATTTCCTGAAAAAAATATAAAGCCATGCATCTGCATGCCATGCATTTACACAAAGATTAATAAAAACTATTCAGTGTTAAATATTGACAAATAATGTCACACTTACCAGGGGTTACGACGTACGATTGCAAATTGCAACACTTGTTAATAGTTCATTCAATGTACATAATTTGTATTATGCTTTACAATAAATCAGTTGAGCTTGAGTCACCTAATTCTACGTCGTTTTATGTTTCTGTGTAGTGGAAATAGAAAATGCAGCAATGCATTTCCTACAGCAGATTGAAACAATTTGACATTTCTTGAGCATAACTTTGAGATTTTGCTCCTTGATTAAGTATTAAGACATATTATGCCACTGTTGGTTTTATTTATTAGCTGTCAATTTAAGAATTTGCTAATTGCGAATTGTCATGCATTATTGTAGTTACTCATATACAAACATTCGCACATATTCTTATTGTGAAATCGATAGTAGCAATAACAGCCTAGCAGGAGCTAACAAATCTTCGTAGTCTCAAGTTGCCTCGTGCGAAAAGGACTTTGAATTAGAACCCAATGGAACTTATGTTACAAAGACCTTATTTTGTATTTATTTGCAATATTTCGAATTCACAACAATGTTAATTTCTTTTAAATGAAGACGTAATTGCGCAATTAAATATTATGTGTACTTAAAGTACCAGTTATATTTTTTAGCAACTTACGTGTGGGACTTTTATGTAAAAACTATACACGTGGGTTAGACTAGACTATTTACCTGCCATTATTTTTGAACGACTGTGGATAATTTGCGTTATGTTTTATTTACTTGACGTCAGGACTCGCTAAAAAGTCAGCAATACATAAAGTGTAAATCTAAAAAAAAAGTATTTAAAGTTTTAAAGTCCTAATGTAGCTTATAATATCTTATGGATGCTATGCAGGCATAGATTGAAAAGGAAACCTTTGTAATAATATTTCAGTACGAGAAGGTTTTGCATATTTGTTTATATCGCGTCTCATATTTTCAGTCTATCCACTACCTTGCTTACATGAGACATAATTCACGGTGTCATGGACCTAAATATGGTTTATTGTAAGTCTGTGAGTGCTATCCGCCAGAGAAATTATTCAAGCTAAAAATTATAATTAGCATAACATTGTAAACTGGAAATTCCCAGCCAATATTTGTTTATAGTATTATATTTGTGCATATGAGAAATGCTTAGCATTTCTACAATAATGTAGAAACGGTGAGAGCATTCGTGGGAAAAGAAGCTGACGACGAGAACAGTTTTTTGTTGACTGCAATCAAAATTCACACACAAAACTTTTGCTCTTGAATTTTAATTTCCTGTGACGCCCCAAGATGTTACACACGAGCTAATACTGAGAAGAACAACACTAAGGGCACATTTTTACATAATACAAAACACGATACAGATACAACTGCATACTTGTACTCTTTACACTCGTACTCACTCGTACTCGTACTATACCCATGCATATAGAAAAAGAAAAACACACATTTCAAAGAATGCAATGCTTAAAGTTAAGCTAATCAATTTAACCCTCAAATGGATGAATGGCCCAAAAGTGGGCCAAAAATTCTTAAATTTGGTGGTGCGAGGTTTTGGTTGGTCCTAAAACCTAGGGATTTTATGTAATCCACAAGAAACTATCCCTCTACACGCTGGTTTTTATTAGAAGTTA
>JABASI010001481.1:0-24669 GCA_019776505.1 Tomocerus nigrus
CAATTTCCAACTTCCAACGCGCATGAGAATCAAATCACATAATAATGAAGCTTGTAAAATAGTAATCTTAATGTAGAAATATCCTGACTTGCCCGAAGTGCTCTGATAAGAAAACAACTTCAGATAATAGAGAGCTCCTTACTAAGTAAATAATACATTCTTTGCCTACCTACACATATACATTCACATTATCAGGAGAAAGGTAAAAACTCATTGTGTCGTGAATAGAAGGGACTTTGCCTAAATGATGTTATTAACTAAATGAACACACTTACGACGAGTTGTCCTATATGGAATTGTATCTAATTAGCTAATATAAACACTTATTATAATGTATAATGCATGACACCCACAAAGCTACTTAAATTCTACGTTAATAAACTGTAGAGTTTTTTTCAGTGCATGGAAATGTTAGTTGGACACGGTTAAATCGAGGTGATACTTTTACAACATTTGCATAAGTATTTTATAACTATTGCTAATCTCTTGAGAGCACTAAAAAGTTCTTGCAAATATTATATACGTCCTAGTCATGCTTTAGATTTATCTTTAGCTCAATTAGCAACTCAACACCTTTAGCATTTAGCAATTAAGTAAGATTGGATTGGAATTGGATAAAGAGTACAACAGACATACTTAAGTGTCTAGAGTAAAATTCTTGACATCGTTCACATCCTTTGGCTACATGCGTGAAATGAAATGAACGAAACCAGCATGAGATTTACATATCTGGATGCGAACCTAATTCTGCGTTTATGGACTTGCCAACTAGAAATGCCAATTCTATTCAGCTACACTAATTCTACTTTTACATACCTACGTACTGCACATATGAAATTGTAAATTGTATCTGTAATTGCATTTTACACAAACCTTACAATAATCCATGCACTACAAACATTATGTAAAAGTGTAGTGACAGGGCTATTTTAATAATTTTAGCTTTCAAAATATGTTAACCTTCAAAAAAGTACATTTATCATGTCTCTACACTTAAATATTTTTAGCTGCAGTTTCATACAAGCCAAGCAAACCGCAGTGATAAATCTACGGACATCACTCACTAACTGTCACCAGTGTCTCTGTGAATGACTAAAAACCCATAATTCGTAACAGTACCGTCCATTTACATAATTGAGACATTATAAAATGACATTACGAGATCAAAATCATTGCGGTACTGGCGATAACGACTTATAAATAGACGCTGTTTGCAAGTTGGACAACTAAATAGTCTTTGCTCACATAAATTATACATTTAAAATGTTGATTATTACATAGCGGCTTGATTTATTGCTAAATAAACAGTCACATTTTACTATTTATTTGCTTTTAAACTGTCATTATCAGCACAGGATAAAAAGCATAGTGAAAACGTTTAATTTTTGCCTTAAGACGATTTTTTTGTACCAAGAACGTACAATTAACACTCCGTTATTTTCCTGACATTAAAAACCAACAATTCTTTGAGTTACACACTTTTTCAGATCGATATTGACAAACTAATTTAATTCATCAAAAGCAAGTTAGCTGTACATATTGGTTTCTGCATATTACCTAGCTATATTATTAATATAAGAATAATAATTGTTTGTAATCTTCATCGCGTCTTAATGTGATAAGGACGGGTCAAAAAAGTTCAAGGCATGTCACTTGTAGAAGAGAAAAAGTGGTGCCACACGCACAAAGAGAAATAAGCGACTTTTTAAACGAGTTCTAAAAAAAGTTTTGATTTCATGCTAGCAAATATCTATTCCATGATGCCCACACAAGTTGACAAAGGGTGAAAATCTTGGAAAAGCGATGTTAAAAAGATGATAATGGAGTATGAAGACATTCAAATAGCATATAGTTCCATTCTATCTAATAAAAAGCGTAATTAATTGTCAGAAGGTAAAGTTCAAGACTCTGATGGTTAACGACCAATTAAAATGGATTCCTATTACAATTCACATAATTAGGCTGCATTATTATTGCTTTGCTATTGTCGCTCGGTTCTATTGTGCTCCTGCTCGGCAGACTGAGTTTCTAAACGCATTAAATTACACTCACATGTTACAAGATATGCAGTCACTACTCAGGTGTAGGGAAATGCTTATGTCGGCATTACAGACTTCTTTATTTCATCTCGACAAAAAACAAAAGCTCACAAATAAGTGGCTATCCGCATTTAATATGCTATAATTCAATCTGGCATTGTTTAGATAAAACATCCACCTAGGTTATTCACATAACATTGTTGTAGTACACACCAATAAACATCATAGCTCCATTAGTACCGTAAACAATCATATTATAACAGTGAAAGATGAGAAAATGTACTTTTGTATTTCTGCATCCAATATTATATCCATTGCATTGTAGCAAAATCATGTTTTCAACAAATTAGCAATAAATAATAAGAAAATTATACATTTAGCTAACGCAAATACCTAAGTAGTAAGTAGTCCTATCTAATTCACATCAACGAGAAAACAGAAAGCAAGATTATTCCTTCAAATTGTTATTAGAGATGTAATGGAGTTTCGCGACAGGTTTCGCTTTCTTTTGACAAATTACTGCTGTTGAACTTGAACTTATCTATCTCCCTCTAACCTTTGTTATTTGCTTTGTTCAAAGATTAAATTGAAGAAATCTGATTGCATTCTAGCTCAATAAACTACTCTAGAAAACTATGTGCTGACTGACTACAAAATTACGTGACCATTATTCACCCTCGCTGACTGACAGTTATTTCAAACTCACTTTCTTCATCTTGGAAATGAACATAAACTTATCATCATCAAACCTATATGGATTGATTATGGGAGAGATGCCTACAATTTTTCAATTAGGGGGAATATCTGAGGTAATTGGATATAATGTTTGATTTCGACTAGAGATTTTCGACATGATTAGTCAATACCTAACTAATTCATTATCTGTCACACACTAGTATAAGTTTTATGCCAAATCTTGAATT
Organism: Tomocerus nigrus; assembly: GCA_019776505.1. Lineage (NCBI taxonomy): Eukaryota > Metazoa > Arthropoda > Collembola > Entomobryomorpha > Tomoceridae > Tomocerus > Tomocerus nigrus. Next base: position 2,963 of record JABASI010001481.1, read on the forward strand.
TTACTGATCATTAAAATTGGAACATTATTAAATTGAACAGGTGAGAAAATGAAATCCTACTCAGTTATAGTTTACATCATCGTTGCTAGTTTTTTATTAGAAGGCCTGTAGGTAGGTGATTGAATGTGAATTGTGTTCTTATGAAGTATTGTAAAAATTTTCCGAGCTACTTTCACGTGTTCAACAAAAGAGTCCAACTAATTGTAGCTACAATCCCCCAGACGTTTCTCATTATTATTCAAAGGAAATTCTAATCTAATTCTCACTTACGAACGACGCTCCACGATTCCTCTATTAAATCGACGGCATGTAACCTAGCGTTATAACATTATGCATTTACTTACTCACTATTTCTACTCTGATTTAGATTAGTATGTGTATAAAATAACTTTGTGCGTCCTGTAAACAACTAAACATTAAGTACTTTTCTAATGACCTGAAACGATGGACGGCATGTTGTAACTAATTTAAAGGGCTTATACGATACTTTGGCAATAAATACACGAATTAAAAAGCTTAGCATACACAGTACATGTAAAAAGTATTTGTAATTTGACTAAACAAACACAGTTGACTCACTGAACTAGAGACTTTTATAGTGTTAGAAATCTACTAATTCTGATTTACTAGTCATAAAAGAGTACTTAGAAATAATGATAATATTACCATAACTAATAAATAATCATGAATGAAGCTTCATGCTCAACTTACTCATTTCTTTACACCATTTAAACCATGAACTTTTAAATTCAGACATTAATGTCCTACCATTAATGGACTGTTACTGTTATTATACTTTGTATTTTGTATACAGGTGGCTAATACTATGACTCTTGTAGGGAAAAGGCAAGATTTTGTAGAAATATAAAAAAATAATCTGCATATTAAAGTATAAAGAAAAAGTTCTGTTACAGTAAATATCAATCATTTAGTGTCCGCCTGCTCGGTGTAGCTACAAGTTAGTAAAATGCAGGATTTTAGTTAATTTTATGATAGGTAGGCATTTAGATTAGCGATTAACGATGTACGTGCATATAAGCGTGTGTAATTTTCCCTGATTACTTTACTTCACTCAAGCTTAGTCTCATAATATTAAAATTTAGCTTGTACTCGAGTAATTACACAGAAAAATGCGAAAGTTTCAGAACACTGATAAGATCTGTTAGGTCAATTTACTACATTTACCTTCTTCGTACTTTCATCACTCATCATGATAAATACCCAAAGGCATTCATTGTGTAGACAATGTATTGCATTTGCGAAAGAAAACACGAAGAGACCATTTAAAAATCACACTCATCACAATAATTAATCATTTTATAACTCTTTGATCACCTAAAACATTAGCTTGTTTGAAAACATTACATCTCTTAACCTTGCGCGGCTATCTAATGCAAATTAAAAAATTGCATTAATTCTCTGCTTAAAATAAAGAATATTGCAGCGTTTAAGAGGAAATAGATAGATCCATGTCGAGTGCTGTGAAGACTTTTTATTAACTCCATCTACTTGAAATTGAATAATAATTATTTAAAAAAAAACTGCAAATAATCAAAAGACCACACAGTATTAAAAGGAGTGACATCCTTGGCCTGTATTATTTGGGTTATTTCAATGTAGAGTACCTGCATAACAAACAAATTGCCTTTTAGTGACCATTTTGGCTTGGCCTTTATCTTTTAATGAAGAAGTACTTATGCCACAATGTAATTTGTTTACTCCATTAAGCTATTTAGAGGTAGAGAATTAGAGGGAGCATAAAAATGATTCCTAAATTTAGAATTCGTTCATAATGAGCTGGAAATTCTCATTTCTTGCCTTGGCATACCTCTCACAAGCAAACATCCGTCCGTCCCACACTAAAACATTAATGAACGTAACTCTCGTTAAAATTACATTACCTACTGCAATTTTCAGGGAGATTCTAGCTTCTACTTGTTTTCTTCCCTTTAGGTAGGTAGTTGGTAGTTTAGTAGCTTTAATGAAAAACACAAAGGCAAATTGAATGGTAGAATATTCAAAGGAAAAATTTTATGAACTATATATAGTAGGTACAGTGTGACTTTTCATACGTAAACGATCGTTAAGTCAATCTTGAATGGTTAAAGTTAACTGTGACAAGTTTAATGGCTGTTACATATCTGTATATTCTTAGAGATACCGAGTCGTTACATCGTGAAGGTAGTACTAGTTTGTATAAATTCCCATAAAAAATTGTGAGGACTGAGAATTGTAGGGAACAGGTGCTAATGAGATAAATTTGAGAAAAGCATAAGCGAATGGCAATGACTTGACAACTCAACTGAACTGACATGAGACATGACGACACGTACGTAGAAGAATGACACTTTACATTATTCAACAGTCATTTATTATACAGAGTGTGAAGTGAGTTGGGAACTAAAGAGAATCATTTAGTCATTGTGCATTTTAATATGCAAGTAAGTAACTTACATTTGTACCTGAATGCTTATTTGTGTATAATCATTATTAGATATCTAATAATAGACAAGATAATAATGACAGGCCACCTCAGAGATTTTCTTATCTTTTGACTATGACATTATTTCCTTAGGAGATAAGATTGTGATGAATAATAAGTCAACTTTATACACTTAAGGAAGAAATACTTTAGAAAACAAGATAGAATAATAATTAGGTTCATGTTTCAAGCACGGAAAAACTGATAAAAAGGAAATATAATCCATGGTTATCTTCTTTATTGAAGAAGCCGACAATTTAAAAGTCAGGAAATCATCAGTCCTTCAGCATTTCACTTCTATGGGAAATATAGAGTAACATTTCTGAAAAATTAATTACTTTTCACGTTCTGCTACGAAAAGTACGAAGAAATGGCAAATTCATTCTGCTGCATTCTGCACTGAAACATAAATAATCAGTGTTGCTGAAATATCATTTATCACTGATGTGCTATGACATGACTTGCTAAAAGTTTTACATTACTCACAGACACATTCGTGAAATATCTAAGAACAAAATGCACCGCAAACACTTCCAAATGAAACATCATTCACACTTTTAAGACATTTAAAGATTTGCAGTGTGGAAAATTTAGGATGCTTAATGTAACTGAGTTAAAAGCAAAGTTCGTCAACATTGTCTCAAGCGAATCAAAGTGATAATGCATCATTTTCACCTGATGCCAATGATATTTTCAAATCGTCATTGCTCTCCGTATAAGAAAACGTCTTCCCGATCATCATACAAAATAATGTAGCATAAAGGAGTAGCTCTTAGAAAGATTTTATGTTCATGGATAAGTGCACTTCTTATGTAAGTATTTATCTACTTCACTCTCCCACAAATACCAGCGTTAAATCCAAAGACAAAAATGCACTTGAATTCAAACAAAATGTTCGTTGTTCGAAGAAACAGTTGGACTTCGATTTAGTTGACAGAGCGGAAAAAGTTTCTTCACCCAAACCCTTTCAAATCTTTTCCTAGAACAACAATTCACCTTTGGTTGAAATCTTGGTTTATGATTCCAAAACTGACCACTAACTTCCGCCACAATTGTCGCATTAATTATATGGCTAATCATTATTTATTTCATCCTCTCTCAGTTTCAGACTTCGAATTGTTTGCTCACGTAAATATTACGCAAGAAACTTGTGTGATTATCTCATTTAGAATACTTCCTTTTTCTTGCGTGCACATGCAATTTTATTTCAGTCTTTATAGAAACGTGCTAACATTATTTTCATTCATTATTCTGTGATTACTTATGCAAACATAACTTTTATGGACACCGGTAACATTTGTAGTGTCAAAAGGAAACTATTTTCTTAAGACAGTTACAAAAACAAGCCACATCATCATACATAGCCATTTGTAATGTAGACTGTATTTAATAGGTCATTTTGTTCGACAGTCGCTTCTTCTTTTTTACCATTTGATTTGTGATACTTTTTTGTTTCTTTGTATTTCTAGCTTCAATCACAGAGCCATTCAGCACAACAATGCTCCATTCAAACTCAATATATCGTCGAATCATTATTGTCATATGCTACCTACAATTACCAATTCACTTAAACTCCCATGCAAAACCATTACACTATACTACCGCACACAGGTATGTTTTAACTACATTCTTCACTTGTAAATAATAATGGCAAACCTCGTACACGCATTTAACTCAGAAAGTATTGCATAGCTCGGTAATACAACTACAACTAACCAACGCTTTTCCCCTCTTCTCTGTGATTATTTTTACTTTAGTAGTTAGCAAATAATAGTAGATACATAGTTTGTCAGAAATATCATAGTATTAATGATACACTTATAAAATCCAGGGTAGGGAATCTTGGGGTCATTTATGATGACTCCATGTTTCAAATGATACCCGAAGATTAATCAATAATATGTGTTAATATGTACAACATAAAAATGAGAAAATGCCTTCCAAAACAGCAACATAAAAATTATTTACTATAAATCACAATGCACAACATGGATAACTGCCTGCTACGTTTTTAGTGTAGGTACCTACTTTATAAATTGCTGTTCATAATAAGCACAGATAGCTGTTGGTATTCATTCTGAGTTATGTTATATTATGATGGACTAATAAAACACGATTCCTGCTCGGTTAGCAGAAAATGATCAGAAATTATCTGAGAAGTACCTTTTAGGTAAATTGCATGTAACAAATGATAAAAATTATGAAAAACAAATGTACTTCAGGATCAGACACTCAAATATTCAGAAAATATATCTGACTCTGACGACACGTTATCATAAGCGTAAAGTTGCTTTTGTTGAAAATGCTGCAAACTAGCTCATTTTTAAAAATACATATGTGGCCGAAAAGAGTGTCGCTTACTAAATAATTAAGCTGGCATTGATGGGGCCATACTGGCAAAACGTTGTTTCTGGTGGAAAGTGGATATTTCACATGAAATCCACATCAAATAATCCTGCATGCAAATTAGGGCCTTTCACTGTATAACAATAATATTATACGTGAAAAGAAGGAGAAGAGGATGTGAGTCTCAGTATCATCAACATGGTCGTTGGTTTATAGTTGGCAGTGTAAATTGGCATTTGATTTACTGCAGTACAACGAAGGTGGTTCTTTGATACTTTGATTGTGCTTGGCAATAGCAGAAGAACGGAGCAAAGCCCAAAGTAAATTAAAGTGCGTCGAACTGCCTTCGGGTTATTTACGTTTCTGTTTTGTGGTAATAGAAGTTACTGTCCTATTATATTACCAATTTGTGTTGGCTACGGTAATGAGTGTAGGTTTTAGATGAGATCTACAGAGTTGTCTATAGAAAAGCCCAAGATGGCTAATATAAAGATATTTGTTTCTATTCAGTCCATTAATTTTCATATACGTAATGCATTTGTGCTGATTTGTCTTATGATCTGTCTCTATACGTGACCAGTACTTCTATACTACTGCATCCATAATAACGAGAGTAGATTTATATTCTGATGGCAAACAGAGATACACAGAAACAATTTGCTTTTCAGTTTGATTGATCTGAATTCATGTCCTGTCGTGACTATTTGTTCAGCAGTATTAATAATTGTAACATGTATGGAACACTTTAGAAGAGTAGACCAAAGATACTGCTCTTTCTTAACATTCTGCACAAAACATTGCCAAAAAAGGCATCCTATAAGCTATTTCAAGATTGGATTTAAGCCTTCCTCTATAATTTTTGCTAGATTTGCTTAACGCAATATTTGCTGTCTTTATATTCATATAATAATAATTTCGTATGGTAAAACTTTGTAAAGACGGATATAATTTACCATTAGTACCTACTTTCCTATATCATTATTCCTAACTCTTTTTTAACTATTCTCATTCAAAGATAGAGAAGAATGCCTATTCAGATACGTACACAGAGTGGTAAAGGATACTTAAGCCGTTCCGTATTGTATGTACATAATAATGTAATTATACGTTGACACTTCTGCCAATAATTGCATTTACCGGTTTCAAAGGGAGCAACCTACTATGGCTAATTGCAGACAGTCTGTCTACGTACAATGCAATAAGCAATAGAACGCTCATTTTATCACTGTACCTACTCCCAATTCAGAATGTACAATGTAAGTGCAACAATGAAATGGGAGATAAATGCATGTTTATACCTTGCACACTTTTTCCGACGAATTATTACTTGACATGATTATTTTTTGGAACATTTTCTAATTAGCTTTAAAAATGATACCATCTTATTAAGATTAAACCGTGTTAATACGAACTATTGATAAATCATAATATTGTCTTCATACCCAACGTTTGTTACATTTCTAAACTATGATATATTATTAAAGTAGGTAAAGCCCTTTTATCTGTAATACTGAGTAATACACTAAAATGTTTGTACGCGGCAAATGTCATTCGGAATCGGATAGTAAAAATAATAAATATATTTAGTTGATTTCGTTGATAAATGTCTAAAACAAATGTCAATTCGGTATGTGGAGCACCGTTGGGTCTAAATATCTCATGAGCTATTGACAAAATTAAAATGAGAACAGATTCGAGACTTTTTAGAAGGCATTCACTACAGAAAAGAGGTTGAAACTTAATCCCAAGTTGAACTGATTCTATTTAAAGCGATATAATATTACAGCTGCAGTCTTTTTTAACTAGTGAATGAGCTTAGATATGTAACTCATTGAAATTGAGCATTGTTATAAAATAATGCAGGCTGATTATGCTACTTACCTGGATTAGATAGATAGAATGAAAGGATGCATTGCTTAATTCAAACCTAGTTTAAACTAACTACATCCGACAATAACTAAAGTTGCACACACACGCGTCTACACATTAATACTTTAATACAGAAAGCAAATATGCAACGACGACACTACTAACACCACGGAAGAGCATAAACAACATACATAAATTAATATCGAGACAAAATTATTGAACACGTGCGTCTTCTGCATTAACACTCATTCGTTTTATACTTTGTACACACAGATATTACTATCACACAATTATAAGAAGCTCTAAATATGAAATTGCTACTCAATTGGGATTAATAGGTGTATTTTATTTTATTTTTTTCAAAATAAAATCCTTAAAAAAGATTTTCTAGTACAATAGGAGCTTAGTGCATTGTGTGGCTGTAAATTGTTATACTTGTGCTTAAATGGACAGGTGATTGATGTCGTTTGTTTGTAGAATCGTACGTGAGAGAAGTATAACGCGACAACAATGACTGCAGATGCGAATGGAAACGACTGCAAACTTTCATACATATGTACACACTTGCAATTAGTAGTTACCTACTTTGAAGCTTTGAATTAAAGTATCGAGCTGTATGTGAATGGCTAGTAAATACTAGAAGAACGTTATTTATTAGTTTTTGGTTTGGCAGACTTCTAGCGCGTAGTGGAAAGGCAGCCACATAGTAGAATAACATAATAACATTAGAGAGGAAACCGAGGAGACTTCGTGTCACCAGACCACGTTTTTGCTACTTACTCTCCACTGTGCTTTACCACTACAACTATCTCCATTCTCACATTTTCTTACCACTCTCTGAAATAATTTTGCCCTCTAATCCAATGCATATGTCTCTCCTTGTAAAATAAACCCTTCACATATCAATTTTTCCCTACAGAATTCATTGCCGTTTTTCTCATTATTGACAAGTCAGTAAATGCCTCTGGCAACTTTCTTATACCTGATAAATACATACATACCTAGATATCTTGCAAGAATTCAGGATTAACTGAATTAGAGATGTTTGTGTGCAGATGAAGTTATATGTTGCACATGCCACGACCAAATTGTAGTACATTAATGTTTACATCTGTGCAAGATCATGATCAAGGAAATCTCTGTGGTCTACGTGACTTACTTCTTGTTAGTTTACTTATACCATAGTGTTTTCCTAATTTGATCTCATTTATTTGCATAGTTGGACAAGTTTAATTCGATTTGGCTCTGACTTTTCTTTATGACTCTATTTGACTTTTCATTTTGAAACAAATATCACACACACACACACACACACACACACACACACACACACATCTACATTTCCACATTCTTTGACGTTTACACAACTTCCGTGCTCTGAATGATTTAAATAATTTTGTATTTAATTCTTTGTCGATTTTACACAGCACATTTCAATTTTAGGGTTGTTGTTGATCTAATATCCGTCATATTTGTAAATATAATATTCCTACTTTGCTACATTCTGTGCACAGGAGTTTAAATACCTAAATTATTGGCGAATGCAATTAGTAAAAGATTTGTCTCTTCCAATCTCAATAATAAAATGCATCTCGAAAGTTGAGAGAAAATACAATTTTCTAGAAATTATCCATTAACCTAGTAGCTCGTTTGTTAGAGATTCAAGAATCATAAAAATATTCTAATCTTTTAACAGCTAATGCCGTAAGAGGAGATTAACCTTAAAAATACCAGCTTTAGATAAACACATTAGAAAAAGTAAGAAAATTATATAGCAGTGCTATGCATACATACTAAGTAGACGGAAAATTCAATAAAAAATAATCTGTGCTTGTAAGACACGAGGCCGACTTGGTTATTAGAAGACGGAAAAAAAGTTACATGAAAATTCAGATTTTACATTTGCATGTTTCATGAGAAAATGTTCATTTGCTTGACTTGGCACAATTATACAGCTGAATTGAGAGTATAATTGTGTAGAAGAGATGAAGAAGAATAAGAAAAGAGCTTAGTCGTGGATATGTAGCTAGATAGATAGGTACATATAATTTCATTTCTTAGGTATTTCAATTTAAGCCGACGACGGTAGAGTTGTAGCCTAGAGTGTAGGAGGAAAGGGTTAACCTCACACCAAAAGTCAATTTAATTCTAGTGAAGCGTAGATTAAGTCTGTTTTGTTGGAGGCACGAGATGGATAGAAACGAAAACAATGCTCTGAGCTGACACAAAACAAAACCCGAATAAAAAGTAATTCGCCAATAAAAAGAAATGAGGGGAAATTATGTGAATTGCAATGCAACTAACGATAGAAGCTTCCTTTCCTACATTCTCTCCCCTGCCCTTCAATTCCATCGTAAAATCCTTGCTAATCATTACTTATCTTAATCTTAATCCTACTTATAATCCTCTTTGACTCTTAACGCTCACAATCAGATAAATTCTTTCACATTGACATTTACATTAGAACGTATTGTGAATTTATTTTACTCTCTGTGCATGTGAGTGAAGTGTCTAACATTAAGAAACCTCTTTATCCTTTATGACTTTATAACAAATCGCTCTCTGCATACATACATGTCCATTAAACAGAGTCATTCATTCTCAATCCCCTTCATTCTTTATATAATAAAAGACATTATGCTCCGTTTTACTTCTCTTCCCTTCCTTGCATTTAACTCTAATGCATTACATTATTTATACTACGGTACAGCCAATCAACTTTACTCACATCACCTCACATATAATTCATATCATTAACATCTGATTGCAACTTATGTTAAGCAAACCAAGAGCAGACACCGCATCATCAACATCAAAACATTGATTCATTGCTCTAACATCATTCAAGACGCAACTACAAACCACTTCCTTTCCATTTACTTCCCTTCTTTCTACCATGTACAACTATACTAATAGTATTTACATGTATCCCGAACTCTTTATTATTATTATTATTACAGAAAATATTTCTATATTACACTATAAAGATGAATACTTGATAATCATATCTGTACTTATACATATATTTCTGTAGTATAAACTTTAATACTTACATATACTTCGGTTTTGTGCATAGCATGTAAAAATGATTCAAAGAGAGTGCTACGCAATGTAATTGGAATCATTGTATTGTGTAATAAACAATGGATGGAAATCTTTAAATATTCAAAGCCAACAATCTTATCCTTTTGATGAGATAACACTTCCTTTTGTTTCCTTACTGTTTTTAATGTGCGTCAGTCCTATGACTTTACAAATCCTATACTTAAATAACTCACAACACCCATACTAACAATAATATTATACTTGGAATTCCTACATAGAATATTTATGGATGCCCTTACCCTTACGGCATTTGTGATCACTGTTGCAGTTATCACAATAATGATCAGCAAACTATTTGTACAACATAACATCGACATTAAAATATAATACGATACAATGCTGCACTGTTACAGCTATTTACATAACAATATTTTAATACATTCATTCACTCAAACACAGATTTACTGATTTATTGGCTAAATGTTTCATTTAAATGTGAATACAAGCATCACTCACTATTTTAATTCTCATAGATATTAAAATTAATTGAGACTTTAGTAGGTAGTGGATTTTCCTTTTTAAATTATATACATATAACCAAAGCATGAAATGTATAAGAGCCTAATAGGCAGAGTGAGCTATTTATTTGAATATAATATAAATAATAACTTTGAGTGATTGATAATGTTCTGTGTTTATTATCTGCGTGTGTGCATTGAGGTCTTGGGGGCACTAACAATAAGTAATGCAAATAATATTATTGTCAAGGACTGTGACTTTGGAATGGTAGCCTATGCGAAAATGAGTTTCTTAATTTTTGTTACTTTTATCACTTCCACCTCCCAAGATTAGTTTAGCCTAGATTTGTTTGGTTTGTTTGTGCATAGAAGTAGAAGTATGTTTTGCTTGTCTCGTTTTCTATTTATAACCTACAACTAACTACTAAACTAGGAGTACTACAACAAGAGTTGATGAATGACTAAAGGCAATGTTGAACTCTAATGTTTGATGTTTTCTTTTCTAAAGCTAACATTGCAACTTGCATCCTTTCCCACAGCCCAACTATACTACTCACATCAATCCTAACTAAACCAACCAATCAATCTTCAATCGAAAAGCAAATACAAAAGTCGGTTAGTCGTACTTGTCTTTTGTGTCGCTTCTTTTTTACTAGATTTACCGTCATTCATAGCACAGCACGTCCTACAGCCAAACTAAACGCAAAAACTTATATTATTATTATTTATAGACAACAAACTCTATAGAGTCAAACTTCATGCACATCTAATAATTTCATGGACATACAAACAAATACACAGGTCGCTGAATGAGTTCTGTTCTGCATTTTACTATCCCCTTTATTTGGAAGTGGATGAGGCATTGACAAGTAGCCGACAGTTAATTGACAGCCGACTCTTGCAATTTATAATACAATGCTTTTGACAGACCTAACAGTAAGTTTAGGGCAGCAGAGATACGTTTTTATAATTATTTTTATTTCTATCGATTTATTCGATACTTCACGTACCACAAATTTCAATCGATGATATTGAAACTCATATAAAAAATATGCAAACATTTATAAAAATACGATTTAACAAATTCTAATAGATATGGAAACTTCCCATTTCAAGTTACAATATGGCTACAGTTGAAGTTTACTGAAAATAGTAGAATGTTTGATTTACTATCAATCATACCACAATATCCAAGATTATTATTTGTATTATATCCGGTATAAACTATAGAGCAAAAAATTGTACTATTTTACTTTATGTGGATTTGTGTGTGTCGGCCGCATTTGTTTTTTTTGACGTGTCGCACAATGCACCACATAAACACAATGTTACATCTACCAAGGTAAGGTAGGTAATAATAATATCTTGAAGAACATTCCTATTATGTTTTCAAGATACACAGTTTGACATAATACGTACATATAAGGACGAAGTGAACTGACCTGGTTTGCTTTACTTTGTTACCTTTATTGTAAGTCTTGTAAGTAACATAATTATTACATTGGCTTACAACAACGAGCAAGAAAGAGATTGCAAAAAATATTCCTGACATATTATTTGTAAATGAAACTATTTACTTACAATCACCATGATTTAAGTGATGATGTGTTGATACAGGAGTATTCATCCATGTACTTAGCTGTGTATAATGAAAATAAAGATGCATTATTAGATACTGTTCTGTAATAAATTTTCCTAATTATCTCTAGTAGTATTCTATAAATTATATTCAAATCATCCGAGAGATAGTGCCCCACAAATGCATCATAAATACTCCGAAGATACTAACTACGTAAGCTATCTGACATGTTAGATAGCTTATATGTATAGTAATAATTTGCACAAAAGCACATGCAACAAAACAACGTTCTGAATTTCTTCTGCCGCTAGCAGCATGATTGTGGTCTATAAAATTCAATACAGAATATTTGCCAATTCATCATAATCATTACTCATACATAGATCGATGCATCTACTAATACTTTTTAGCAATATGCGCATTATTGTAACTTTTCATACGCATATTCATATTGTTATCATATCACAATATCATTCCTTGCATTACTCATTCCTCATTATATCTATCAGCACACGAACCTTTACGTAATAAATTCTGGTCACTCTTCAAAAGGTTGTATTAATAATGAAATCGATAACGAATAAAATTAGAATTTATTGCAACAGGACTGGGAAGATAAATACACGTATTAGTGAATCTTTCATGACGAACTAACAAACGTCATTCTGTAGAGAAGGGCATTTTTTGCAATGAAACCAAAAGCTTTCAACTATGTAATGTCCATTTGCAATCCTATTAAATTGAATTAGCGCAATCCGTTGAAATGAAATTCCATGACCTGTCACACGCTATCGACAGAAAGTACATGCTATGCATTTACCTTCACCGATATTACAAGTACTTTCATTCATACTATACTCTCTTACGTTACAAGCATAGCGAAATATTAGACAAGTAGTCACAAAATCATAAAATTCACTAATTTCAGTACAATTAGGTATTAAACTCTCAATATCAATATAAGAATATTATAAATAAAATAATCAAAAACTAGAAGCACTTTCTATCTTTTATATGGTGAAGTGCTAGTTAATAATGAAGGACAATGTTGTGCCTGTGCGAGTACATTATAAAAGTTTAACTTTGCAAAAAGTAATTACAAATTCATACGCGTGCACACTGATTAGCGATTGCGCATGAAATATTGAGATTTATGACGCTGTACTTAAGGGCTCTACTACTTCCCTTAACCTTGCCTCTTTCCTTAAGTCTTCTTTTTTAAACATCCTTTGTCAATGTCAGTAGGTATGTATTTGATTAAGAAAATAAAACTTGCATGTAATTACCAAACTAACATTCGACTCGACACTACATGATAAACTCAATGAACTAAAAAATAGTCCACAATTCTACATAATGAATTAGCATACTGGGCTACTGGGTCTTCATTTATCTAGATAAAAATTACATATATAAATGCAGCAGACAATAGAAAACGTAATGTTTATTTTGTCTATGCAATCAATGAAATCTACTATCTATGTTTATAAATGCATATAATAGGACTTCCTGCGTTGCAATGTCAAAAAATGCATTTGTAACATTTGTAAGTGTGTAAGTAAACAAATCAAATCTGATACTGCCCTAGTCTCCACGTATAATATTATAACAGCAGCATGTTTAATACACCTACATGTATAGTATAAATGTTTATGTACGCATTTGCTTTTTATTATTAAACGACCCACTTGAGCAACTCTAACAATGAAATAGTGAATTACAAATTCAGAGCTGAGGATTCTGGAAATTAGGATTCCCTCAGCTTAAAGACAGTAGTTGGTCTCACTTGCATTCAACTACTAATTCATAGTTTACAACTAAACCTATTGTTATCTCATGCTTACAACCATCATAAATTATAAAAAGCTGAAATTACTATAGTTAATTGTAGGCTTATTGTAATAAATGAGTTGAAAATACTTTCAATTCAATGTCCAAAGACATTATTAAGTATTAGTTGGTGGCTATTGAGAGTAGCCTACTAGATAAAGAGTGGCATCGCCCACTGAGTTTCTTTTTTACGGCACTTCACCCCATTTAATAGCATCCTGGGAAAGGAAGTATTGTGCTTTCTTGTTTTGTCTTGTCAACAGTCAAGTCATAGTATAAGACTACAACTACTTAACTCTCCTATAAAAGTAATATAGAATTTAAATTGTAGTTTGAGGCGAATCCGGACATTTTAACTTAGTTCTTCTTTTACTTGAGACTAGGCCAGACAACAGGAACAATAAACGTGCAAAATAGATACAAAAGTAGAAAATGAGACTGATTCACAAAATATTTATCTGGGCAGTAGCTTAAAAGCTAAACTTAATCTACTTATTTAGTAACTCAAACGGATACTAAACCCATTTGTAGTGTTTTATGTAGAAATTATATTGTGCTTTCATTGCTTAATCATCCCAGAAAAATTCTTAGACTATTAACGTACTTAAGAGTATTTCCTTAGTGCGTTTACTACGAGTAATACTACGTTGCACGCAAATTGACAATAAAATATCAAAAATGAATGTAGGAGACAGCTAACACAGGTACACAAAGTATCATAATTAGTTTTCCATGTATATAGCTGCATGAACATAATGTTATTGCATCCAGAGGGATATCTTCCATTTTATTGCAGAAAGAGTCACATTCATTACAGCAATTGCTTCCTCAACTCTCCAAACTTAACTAATAAATCAGTAAAGCACACATTACCTTTAGTTTCTTTTATCCTTATGATAATTACAATTAAATTAATGTGTTTTATCACTAAGCATAAATCTTTAATTCATTATCGTCTCTTGTGTACCTCAATGATAATCCACCTAGTTAAGATAAGGATTTATTACTTGGAAGCAGGAATAGGAACTAGGAATTCTAATTCCAAGTAAGTCATTCTTTTTGAAACGCAGCAATATAGTTGACATGAAAATACCTATAGAATGTATATACTTCCTTTCAAGTTGAATTTTCATTACATTCATCCAGAAAATATATTGCGGAAATGCACGGAGATATAAAATGAGAAATCTTGATAGTGCCATACAATGGTAGAATTATTTGTATTCTCTTTTATGGATTGTCTGCCTGGATGGTAGTCTAAATGGGTTACTAATTTGGAGCACATTAGATAACATTGTGATCCATAGTCAGTTATAAAATTCCATTGAAGGCAATTTCAAAGTGAGTCATTAGCCTCGGCTGCGGCTGTTCGGTTAGAAACTATATTTACTATTACCAATTTTCACAGTATTACAACAAAAACCGGAATTTGAAACAAGGTGGTTTAAGCTAATACACGAAATACTGCAAATTAGGTAGGTATTGTTAAATGATGGGACCTTTTCCGCGATAAATTCTCACACCCCAACCTAACACATCATGATTGGGATTCAGCATGATAATAATAACGAAATAAAGTGGATGGATACATCTACAATAATTACATAGGTAGTTGATGTAAATAGGAGATTATCTAGTTCTAGATGGACTTTCAGATAAATTTCGCATGCAATGGTTCATTTACTCTTTGCTTCAATAACGTACATTGGTGTATTATTAACAACAACACGAGAATAACAGAATCACTTTTCTTTTCAGCAAAACTGTTTTGTGAAAACAGTCGATTCATATTTCATAAATAGGAAAATTATTTCAAGACATGAAAAATTCTGCCCTGCCGCATGTAAAAATAGACAAACACGCGGTATAACATTATTATTGTGATTTTGTGATAGAATAAGGAAAATACTTCAAAATTAAAACTGCATTTAATAGTTCATGCATAAGAGCGAAATAAACTGCTCATGCTTTTCCCACTGAAGATAATCACATCATGTACAGTACAGTTACATTATGCAGAGCAACTGAGTGCATTTCTTACATGATGTTTTGTGTGTAGGCAAGAAATACAGCTCTCAGCAATAACTATTTCCCAAAACTTTCTTTTTGGTTCACAAATGTAATTGCAATTAGTAGTTAGGGTATCTATTAAAGGAAAAAGAGAGTCTATAGTGAAGTGACTCGAAGGGAAAAGAGATGGATTTGACATCTCTACTCATGCAATGTTCTATCAGAAAATTAGCATAAGTTATTACAGAAAAGAATCATGTGAATAAACAGACAATGTACGATGCAGTATATAAGTGTAATGATAAGGGACTAGGATATAATATATAATCATAAAATATAGTAACACTTTTGTCACTTATTAATGTGTGATTTAGTATAATAATGAAGGAAGGCAGATTTCTAAAGGGAAAGACGACACAATAATCTAATCAAACTAAATCACAATTAAAAACGTCACTGAAAACATAACGAACAACAATAGCCAAGTAAAGTACTGCATGGTAAACACCGGTGATAACAATGCAATCACTAACTATAATTTAATCACTGATAGAATTTTAAATTATGCCGCCTGAACAAAGAAATTGAATGCATAGAAAATTGGTAATTGAATGAAAATTGATAACTTATTTCGTTTTAGTCAGAGAAAATTGTAACTTACATCAAAAACGAGATTGCCAAAGGGGCAAACTGTCCGGAAAATTAGCTGGAAGCTGTCGTTCTCACTAAGAATTTCCAAAGCAGTCGAGTTTATTCTTTGTAAGCTACTAGCAAGTCCATTGACGAAATAGGCCGTTGTTGGTGATCTTGTGAATAAATGAGAAAATGCTGACGGTCCCGTTGTTGTCGATGAAGAGAGGACAGGAAGAGGCGGGGACAAGGGTACATCTGAAGAAGTAGGTAAAGCTGCTGGTGCCGAAGATATAAAAGGTGCGGTCGCTGTTTGTTGTTGGGATTGAAGAGGAAGACCTGAGGAAAAGGATGGTGAAACATCCGTAGAACTACTTACATGAAGAAAAGAAGCTACTAAAACTATTAGGAGGAAGGAGGAGGAGAAACTGGGAGAAACTACAGAATTTGAATATTCATCTCGACACTTTGTCCTCTTTTTTGTTAGCACTTTGCTATCTTTATATATATTCTTATGATTTTCTACACTACTTCCTCTTCTCGCTCCCCACGAAATTTCTGTATTGTGCAAATTGCTGAGAACTTCAAGGGGTAAGGCACTTGCTGTATATCTTTGTGATTCTTCTGAGGATGTGATGCAATTTGAAGAGGATTTCGACTCTTCTCTACAGCTACACCGGTAATATTTAAAGGAACTCATTTCGTCATCTAGGAAAAGAAAAAATACACATAAAATTAATTTTTCATTTGATAAAGCAAGGTACCTACTGTTTTACATTTCATTCGGAAAATAAAATTTATATAGATGCAATTATAGATAGATCATGTTGAGGAATAAATAACTGTAGTGCATTTGAAAAGTACATTACATTGCACAATAATCTGCATCAAAGCAATCAATAAGGAGAGAAAAACAAGGCAATGTGGAAACGGTATTAAACCGCACTTGAGAAGCTTCATTTTTCGTCATGCTATACTAAAAATAGCAAAACCGACTTCAATTATCAAACTAATGTAATAAAGTCAAACTAAGTAGACACATAGCCATGTAAATTGGGACTTAGGGACTGCTAGACAACATGTACAAAATCATTTGTCATGTTAAAGTAGTGCCATGCAATATGCTGTACTTCATATGCAAAATATTATAAACTATAATAAAATAATGCAATTCTGATAGTTACACACTGGTTAGGCATACAAATGAATATAGAAGAATCTACTTTTCGCTTTGGTGTGTGCTGCATTAGTCAAGGAATGCAATGTTTACGGTATGTTATTTTATGTTTTTTGTTACACAGCAGATTCATCTGCTTGATTCGATTTATTGAGATTAAGCATAAGCAAAGAAACCAGCCAAACCAGAGAGACAATCAAATCAACTCAGCTGAAGCAAATATCGTAAAAGTTTGATTGTGCAATTTTATGTAATCTATATCTGGGATATAATATAGACAATGCATATCTAAAGTGTTTTCCTCTCCTACCAAGAATCGTTAGATTTAGTCTATAGCCTAAGCAGAGTGGTATAATTTGATTTGACATGACAGAGTGACGATATGGATTCCACTATTTTATTATCCTTATCTCGTAATAGCCCATGCTTGCCGTGTCACGTAAAATGCATGCGCTTCACATAAAGAGATTACCTGCCCTTTAATCATGTTAGCTGAACAATACCTTACGTTTTGCTAGTATTGTTATTGTGATAGATATAGCTAATAGAAAAAGCACGTTATGTTGTTGTAATGTAAATAGTGCACATTGGAAGGTCCATGCATTCACAATTTCATTTATGGATGAACAAGAACATGACACTATACGGACAAGACCGATGGGTTTGGTTATCTGTTCTGAATAAAAGCATTGCAACAGAACCTGCTAAATTATATCTGTGTACCGCTCATAGAATCCAAAGTACTTTTACCTGCCGGTAATTGATTGGCTGTGTAGAAATTGTCAAATTATTTTTACCTACATCATTATTAATCGTTATATGCAGTCATAACTGATTATAGAAAATCGTTTAGTCTTGCATATTTACGTATACTTTTAGGCATGCTTCTGGAAATCTGAGCACTTTTATTTAATTTTATGCGTTCGCTGAAGAAAACTATGTAAGTGGCAATTTTATATGTTGTCGTTGTTTGATCTGTGATGGATGTAGAATATCAGAATATTATTTAAAGATTGCATTCTTGAATAAATGGCTTTTGTTCACTTCAGTAAATATTACTGTATAAAATGAGAAAGTTGTATCAAGCACTAGTGGTAGTGGTAGGATTTGCTTTTACTAGGTACTGCATTTTTTAAATCAGAATTCATTAATATCCAAATAAAGGGACCATAAAAATAAGTTTGCTTTTTTAGAATGCTGATCTCAAGCATGACACGGAAAATGATTTGAGTGCTTTACTTAACGTGTTTAAGTACAGTACGTAATTCATCACACAGCTTTTAGCAAATGAAATGACAGAAATGAAATGGTAAAACATTTCGTGTGTTCTTTTTAAAAGGCACAGCAAAGGTAAACTTTTTGTAATGTAATGTACGTAATAGCAAGTAGCAAGTAACCGCTTTTCACAGTGCATTTCCCATTAAGTGTAATTCATCTTTTGCGGTGATAATCTGTACACATTTTCGCACAATGTTTTCGCAAAGGATTGTCCACTAGTTTGCTTTGGTTTGTCCTGGCTTGACATATCTTTTGACGTCTCTCTTTTTCGCCCTATTTTTGTTTTATCTGACCAAGATACATCCTAACTTTACAAATCGGCGAACAAACAAATATTATTGTCAACAATACATTATTTATACCTACCTATATAAAAATGATACAAAGACAAACTGTTTCAACTTGCTTACTTTTATTATCAAGTTTTGATAAAAATGAGAAACATTGCACAGCTTGTGGCATGCGCGGTCGCATTTTTTTATGGCTAAACACTATACGCATCAAATGATCTAAATCTAAAACAGAACCATGCATTTTTTTACTTTAGGAAATCATTGGAAAGACAGAAGTAATAGGATTACACATTCTAACACCTGATTAATGTGTGTGATCTTTAATGTAACTATTGGACAGGGATGTAACTGGTAGCTATTCATGTTACCTATTGCTATGTTAAAACTGAAATCATATGAAGATGATAATAGTTCTTAATGTTTTAACGGGCCACCCTGCACCACAACCTAGCAAAAATTAAAATTAGAAGTGCAATAATAATTATTTGAACAAAAAATTAATATCCGCCTTTTTAGAGTAATGATTTTGACATTTACTTGATTAACATTCTCAATTATATTATATCGATCCTACATAGTCGTAGAGATTCAATGAAACCTTTTCCATATCTACTAAATGTGTATAATATTACTATCTGTATCATAGCGTTCAGTACGTGTTGTCATATCATAGGATAGAGGAAAACAGACTTTCTATACACCTAAGTAGGTGTAATATGTTGCTATAAAAATCGACATTATAATAGAAGTTGTTGGTGTCATCTCTATCTGAATTTTTATATAATATACGAATATCACCATTCATAAGATAAGTAAATCAACTCTACTTGTCTTGATTAGTGACAGCTGATGAGTTCCTTTTACTCCTGCTGCTTGTCAAAATCCTAAATCTGAGCAAAATGTATTCTTATTCTTATAAAATGATATGATTTTTCCATTTTCCATTTAATCACGTCACGGAGGAAGGATAATAATACTTGCGGTAAGATTTCGCCGAACATTTTACCAAGAATTGCTCTCCCACTGATTTGATGTGTAAGCCGCAAAAACGCAGACACCCAAGCGAACAAGAAATAGCATATATGTACATAGATTTCATAAATTCAGAGATACACTCAGTTCCGTAGAGTAGTACTTGAATGTGGCATATTTTTCCATACATTCTCCGTAGGGATCTTATTAGTTGAATTTATGGTTCTTTTCTTATTAATTCTATAGAAAATAAGGTTTTAATCTAAGACGACAACAATTGCATTAGTAAAATGTTCGTTGACTCTTCCGGTTGGGATTGCACATACGGAAATTCACTTCGGTACAGTTTTGGTTTGGTAGAAAAGTTGTAGCTATATGTCATGCTATGTCAATTTTAGTGTCTGTGCCGTTGAGGCTGTCTGTGTCAAGAAATGTAATATTGAAGGTAATGAAAGGAGAAGCTTATTGTTCCTTCAACCGAAACTAAGAGAGTTGAGTCTTGTCATGTCTCTTCATGAACTCCACTGAACTGCACCGAAGTGAAGCGCTTTATAATAATCCCAACATTTTTCTCTCGCTTAGATCTTATTATTCTATTGAGGAATAGGAATGCATGTACTTATCAATATTAGCTACTTCATATAAGCACATGTGGATTTATAAAAACATTTCTACACACACACAGATATTAACGAACATTCTGTTAACATGATTTGTACTCAGAGTAAATAGAAAATAGAAGGAAGTGGTAAATGGACGTAACATGAAGAGTCAGGTAATCAGAATTTCTGTCGTCGTATTAGAAGAGCCAAGACGATGTAGACAACTTATATTTATATGAGAGACGAAAAGATAATAATAATGTAAGTGTGGTAAAAGCAATAATTTTATTGCAGTTATCTACAACTATTTGTCTTAAGTCTAGCTAATTTTTATTCAGACTAGGAAATCGCATGACAATGACGAAATGCAAATACGTTACGAAAGACACACGACACAGCATCTATCATCTAATACCTCAAGCGGAACAGAAGATAATATAAATACACGCGTTTTCATACATCTATCCTTATCATAATGTAATTGATGTGCAAATCTACACTATATTTGTAGTCACAGAGCGTGAGCAGATTTGCATCCTCATGTGACATCACTCACCATCCATAATAATATATCTAATTACGATCCGTTTCATTGTCATTCGCATTCTAGAAACACTAGCGTTACTTTAACTATCTTCCTTCAGTCGTTATCCTTCTTATCCGTGCATCACATGCAATTGCTACGAGTCAAAGACCAGTTTTACTGTTCAATAAACCTATTTTAAGCCTTTTACTTCTCTTTTATCATCTACATTTCAATTTTGTGACTAGAAATCATCCCAAATATGCTAATAATACACATAAAACAATAGTTAAGTAAGAGTTCATTAAAATTCAGATAATATTTTACCAGAAATTAAGATTACAAAATTTTATTGCTAAAATATCTCTTATTCAATCACAGGAATGTCAGATGACCTTTGTTCATCTTTTACCAAAAGGGTGTATGTTGGATAAGGGCGAGGTAGGATTTGCCATAAGCCTTTATCCTTAATCCTTTCTCGAGATCACTAATCCGGTTTTGGGTCGAGCGATGGGACAGTCGAAGAGCAGGTAGTGAGACTTCAGTACACTAC
>JABASI010001482.1:0-24660 GCA_019776505.1 Tomocerus nigrus
TTGGGTGTAGTGTACTGAAGTCTCACTACCTGCTCTTCGACTGTCCCATCGCTCGACCCAAAACCGGATTAGTGATCTCGAGAAAGGATTAAGGATAAAGGCTTATGGCAAATCCTACCTTGCCCGTCTTTATGGTCCCTTCCAATGTTAATTTCTTTGAGAATTGTAAATAAGCTTTATTAGTTTTGTGCACATAAATTAAATACCTAAGTCATCTAACTCTTTTATATATATATTCGTAAGAAAACGATTCCCATACGATATGGATTTTTAGAACTGAATGAGCTGTAGAGAAGATTGTTGTTGCATCGTTGATTATGATGAGTGAGTAGGTATTCGTGTTTACTCAATGATGACTTACCTAATGTTGTTTAGATTATTGCATTGCATATTCACAGGTGCATAGATGGTATGAATGCCCATGGTATGTGCATTTACATACTTTAGAAACATAAGTTTGTGCAATAAATGGATATGATAGAGTGAATTTTTCATTTCATGCTTTACTTTGCCTTCGGTTGTTTCTTGAGGAGATGCTAAACGAGATGTGATATTCATTTGCGTAAGTGAGGCGAGTTGAGTTGAGGCGAATGGCTTAGTCTACGTTTTAAATTGAGATTTAAGGCAGAGTCTTATAGTTTTATCCCTATTATTGTTCGCAAAAGGGTTTTCCACAACAACATTGTTGCAACTGCAAGTAAGTAGTTAAATAGCATAGTAAGGAAATTGTACGTAAGTGTATCATCTGAGCTCAACGTGGCGGAATGTGCATGTACGGCGTATGTGGTAGTAGATATGATAATAATATAGTTATAGGCAAGCGAGGGAGGGCTACTAACTTCGCAAGGTATATATAAAGATTTTAATGAAGCCCAAGAAGAAGATGAGTTGGTTGGCAATGGGAATGGGAATATGAAAGAAACGTTAGGGAAAAGTTCATCTCGAAAGCTCCTTGCAAGATATTTATTAGGCTTTTGAGATTAAGAGACAAAGAGTATTATTTGCAGGTAGGTTTTTAGCGTAGCAGTTATTAAGGCAGAAACAGAAGAGTGTGTGGGGGAATTGGGGAAAAGTGGGTGCCCAGCCAGCCTAATGAAAAATGCAATGCCTAGCTAGTTTTGCTTTGCTCCTATTACCGACTTACTTATAATATGTGTACTATGTGAGCTTTGTATTCTTTTATCTCTTCTTTCTGTAGTGATCTTGATATTTTTGCAACTAGCCCTACGCTTCACGCATTGATTTAGTTGAGAACAGGGCTCTGCCTTCGAAACGTTATCAAAAATGGGTTCTCACTCACTGCTGCTATTTGTTTCTGTGGCAAGTGTGTGATTGTTGTAAGTAGTCTGTGTGATATTTTCGTTGCCGATTCCATTGAACACTTCCTAAGTGGACAGGAAGATGAGGAACTTCATTTTCAATAGTTTTCTGACTGTCGTCAGGAATGTTGTAACCTTGAACTAGAGTGATTCGCAAACAATAAACGAAGCAGTTCAGTTCATGTTCGACACACTTACATCTCATAATGTTTTAGTTATAGCTGACCTAAACTAAATCAGACGGATTGCATTGTGAGTGAATGAGTGCTGAATGCTAATAGGGATTTGTCAATTTAGTGACATGACAGAGTGCCAGTGTGCCAAGTGAAACTATTTTTCATTGTTGATAGAAAATTCAAGTTGTAACATGTAGTTACTATTTAGGATTCGAGTTGAAAGCAAAAATATTCAACGAGCACAGTGAGAGGGAAGGAATCCAGTCTTAAGACATGTATTAAAGTAGGTAGTTGCAGAATTGCATAAATTTGGCAATTGACATGGCCTGTGAACCGAGTCTTGTCAATTTTTTGACTCGTTTGACTTCACGACAAATACTTGTGCTTATAATTATTGACTAGTTTTTAGCAAAGCATCTCAACTCGTTATGAACTGACAAACGAGTCATGTTTTCTCATTCTCACCTCCACCTCATGCAACATTCTCTTATTACGAATTCTACCTTTTGAGACATTGATTGGGATTTAAATTTAAAATGCCTATAATATGAATCTTTCACGTATTTTCCCTTCAGATTTGGTGACTCATCAGAAAAGTATTGCTACGTTGAAGAGAAAGATTGGATTTTGGAAAGGAAACTGCAAGATATGCAGCGTTGAGGCGCTCAAGAGTCCAGACGAGGGAAGATGCTACGAAAAGTGCTTCTGTGACATGAGAATTGGTCAAAGACTGCTCTAGACGAGTGGAATATTTCGACGAGAATTGCATGACGGGAGATTTTTTTGTTTGTGGGACGGCGAAAGCAAAATGAGGATATACAGATTCCAGAGAATCCTGCCTGTAGGACTTTTTCTAGTTTTCTTTTGCATCGTGCATTACAGTGACTCATTAAATAGCACAAAATCATTAAAAACACCACTTAAAGCCTCGTATTTTTTAAACAATAATTCCAAACACTTGTGTGGTCCAAAATGTTTACGGAGAACCAAGTTAAAGAAAATCGTAGCACCTAGTACAGCAAGTAGAAATTTCACAAATGAAGTCATGATGGGTCAATGGACACCGAGCCCAACCGTTGCATCTCCCACTGTCATTTCGAATGGGAAAAACCTCTCGAATCGGGACAAAACAGAAAGTATTACAAAAATCTCGGAACTTTTGCGTGAAAAGAGACGGAAATGCCGGAAAGAAGGCCAAGTCAGCTTTTACTGTCAGAAACTTAAGTGGTTCAGATGGGTGCTCAACGAACTGGACAAAAATTCTACTTCCCTCAATAATTACGTAGAATTAGTTCACACGGACTCCAGTAAGAATCTGGACAGCAATGAACTACTCCCTGACAATGAACTCGAGGGATATCTTTACAAAGTTATTCGGAAATGGGGCGATCCAATTGATCGCTTCGTCTTCCATAAAATTAAACAGTACACCAAGTCTACTGAGCTTAAAGTTAAGGTCCCTTACATTGGTGATGTTCAAGTGTCCCCAAGAAGACACGAACTCGTCGAGAGTGGAAGGACATTTTGGGATCCTGGATTCAATTTGAAAATGAAATTGCCTTTCTTCAGAGATGAGCTCAGTAAGTAAACTCTTAACTTAACCAAATAAACTTTCATTTTATTTGGTTAGATTCCCATTTAACTATTATTTTATTTGGTTAAATTACCATTAAAACATGCTCTAGATAAATAGTAAAAAATCCTCGGTGATTCGAAAGTGTAAACATTTTTTTTACAAATCATTCGATTTCCGCAATTTGGTGTAGTACCTATGCATAAATACTTACTTAGCTGTATTAATCACGCGCCATAAAATCAAACAAAAAATGGTTGAAAGTTAACTTTTGTCTTGACAAAATGCAACCGATGATTGATTTCATGTGCACACTTTTACACATGTAGCCTCATAATATGAATTATGGTTTTCCATTGGTTTGATAGTTTAGCTCCTTTTGTAGACCATGACAAGTGAGATGAAACTTCTGAATTCGTGCGGCAGTTTTTCTGCTCCGCCAAAACCCCAACTGATGCATGCGTTAGACTAATTTAAATACACATACGAGGAGGACACGTAGGTTAATACGTGCATGCTAACTAAAAGTGTCTCTAATTCCGAATGCTATGATTTTATAGAATAACAAGCCTAAGGAGATTAGAGCAACTATTGTGCGCAAGTTTATATCTGCCGTGCTTACTGTACATTCATATATCATCCTTATGTCAGTTTTTTCAACAGTGACCATTCTTCGCAAGCACATTAAGCATATTTACCATTTGACATATATGCTATATCACACATATCTTTAGATATTAAGACAAATGTCGTTGGTCAGTCTTACGTTTAACCCATTTCACGTAACCAACAATTGACATAGATGCAGGAAGGGAGTCCTATCCCAAAAAGTGAACATCTAGATAGTATACTACCATAATACGCTACTTTATTACCCACCATCTTTCTGTACATCTTTGATACATCCATTGTGTTTGTTAAACACAATATTATGCTTCTTTTACAATGCACTGGCCAATGTAGATTAGACTATATAAGATATAATTGTAAGTCCAGATAACATTACATTTGATTACATGAAAGTCAAATCTTTAGCTAGGTACCAACTACCAACCCACCTATCTATCTGTGTATCAACATAAGGAAGCATCTTCATTCTCTTAATAACAAAACCTAAACTATGCAGCGTGGTCTGGGTATCTACTACATTACTGTGCTGTGTGCTCTAGTGTAAACCAATTTAATAAAGCTACCTTTTCTCCATATTATACTTATCCTGCATATAATGGATCAGGACTTATATATTTCGCCTATTAAAAAAAGAATCTATACTCGCAATGATAAAGTTAGACAAAAGTTAAGCTATATAAAGTACTCGGCGATAGCATTACAGTGATTTGCACATAATGTAACATAATATACACATAACATTAGGTTTCTTCAAATAATGAGTTTTACAGCGTTATACTGTGCAGCAATCAAAAACCTTTGCTAGGTGCTACACAAAGTTGAGTTTTTTCAGTTTCTGGTTCTACTGGTGCGGCCTAATGTAATGTCATTACACGCACCTGAGCTACAGCTCACTAAAATTCATCTTGATATATCTTAGTGGCTTCAGTTGAGATGGATTTATTACTACGAATGCTTACGCATGTGACGTGTGTCTATGTAATGTACAACAGAATATAAAACAGACGGACGTCTTCGTCACGTCAGCTCAATACTCGGACTCCTCACCTTCCAATTTAATACTTCACTTAGATTAAGTTCGCCCTGCTTGAGTTCTCGTGTGCACCTTCTTGAAAAAGATGCTCGGATCTCCCCTAGTTCTCTTTTTAATTTTTATAATACATTTGTTAGTTAGTTGTAAGTTGTAACAAACGTGTAGTATGTGTTCCGAAAACATGCAATGGAATGTGCTACATGTTTGTAGGGTTACGCTTCGTTATCGTCTGAAAATTTCTTTCATTCGGGTCTCTTACATTTTCACTAAATAGTTCATCACATGGACAATGGACAATGTAAACTTTATATCCTTTATCTCAGTTATATAAAGTAGTACGCATTATAAAGTTAACGCCGAAGTAATTAAAATTATAAGCTTTAAAGCTGTCTGACTTAATGGAACGTAACTACAAGGTCGAATACAAAGCTAAGCTTCGGAGAATGTTGAATTTTAATACTGAGACATCAGACCCTCATATTCGCGTAGAGCGCGTTGCTTTTTTGACAGAAAATGGGTAGAATTACACTATAAATTAAGAAAAAGAAAAGCGCATTTTTTGTGCATTTACTATGTCCCTTGAACTTTTTGATAGAATGCAATAGAGCATACTTATCACATTTAAACAAGGCACTATGGTGGTGACATATTATGTCTTATCATTGAAACTAAAATTTTACTGCATTTTATTGCATCGTTAACTCTTAACGTTATTATAGTAATAAAAATTACGCTAACCAGATAGACTATAATATTACTATTATATTGAGCATAAAACAGAAGTTTCGGTTTCGACAATTTTATTTCTTAAATGTATCTGCGATTATATGTTAGGCAGAAATATTTTCTCAAAAAATGGCAATATTCTTTAATACCGAAGGACGAGAAAATAGTTTTTGAAATATTTTGCTGGTAACAATGATTCTAAAAAATACCTAAGTACGTAATTAAAAAGGATAGAAATCTTGTAATGTACTCAACTATGTCCTGTAATCGTCTACGTGAGGGAACTGTAAAACATCTCGACTAGCATGTCAATATTTACAATAAAAAACATTGAGATAAATAGTGAAACAGTAGCTAGCTTGTGTATCCCGAAATACTACTTTTTTCTTTTCAACTGAAGCAACAATAAATTCCGAACGTAACGTATGTGTGAACGCATCGACAGGTTGTTGAGACGTCTGTCTCTGTCTCTGTCTGATGAAAACCGTACGCTATTACCCAATAAATGTGTATACTCACAAACTCACAATTAGTAGTGTAATAGATGGAAACTGCTATCTTATTTCTTATCTACATTTTACAGCAATTTTATTCTACACATTTTTAGTATTTCCTAATAGGGTACATTGATAGTTATTACTTCGAATAGTAGATAAGCATTTCAAAATATTAACGCTGTTTTTTTGTTTAATTTCAGTAATATTGGACTATATGTAGTAGCGATAGCTACTTGAGTACAATAATATAGAGTATACAGTATAATGGACTGCAAGAGACCCATTAAAAGTATAGAGATCTACAATACTAAAAATAACTGCTCAAAAATATTAGGGGCATTCTTAAGATATAAATACAATTTTAATGGGGTTTTCACCAAATAATGAACATACATTAATAACTGTCTTTATGATATCACATGGCTATAGCAGTAGTAAACGTAACGTCACATTTACCTTTCTTTTAGTCAGAACATCCCCTGCTCATTTCTCTTATGTTTTTCGTAGCTTACCTAACTAACAGTAGTACAATATTAAATCCTGGGTATTTAATACAAATACCGACCGATAATGACCAATTTTATATGGTAAACTTTAAATTTAATTTGGGCATGTGCACAGTGCACATACAGAGGTAGGCTATTAATAGCCAGTAATCTAAACTTCAACTGTCTGTTGTCTTTGTCGTAATTTGCAAATGAAATTGAGTTCTTCAGTTTGTAAACTATTCCATTTGATGCCGTATTATAAGAATCGGAGTTTGTTGTATTGAAAACCTGAAATTGAATGTGAAATAACATTAATTTTTGCGGATTAATTTGACCTATGGTAGCAAATAGGGTTCTTAATATGGGCGTAGGGCGTAGGCAAGCCGTTTGGCAGGCATCTATGGATTCATTATGCTCAAGTGCTTTATTTAAAAACAAGTCTAACGTATTATTAAATTTAAGTCACCCAAAATACAAACAGATTACTACAATTACGATCTGAACAAAGATATTCGAAGATTAGAATATAAATCTATGGAGGCGACTGATTGTGATTGAGCAGAAGCGTTTAATCGCGGCAGGACGGTAGTCCATTTCCTCATATTCAGTCTGTTTAAGCACTTTGTTTATTTTCATTGAAATATAATTTCGCATCTCCTGCTGCAAAAGAAAAATGAATTCAAACTTCCTTTTAAATTCTATGTATTTGTAAATCCCAAAGAAAATGACTGGTTGTCATTACATTGAAACTGCACAAGATTGTGTATCGTATTTAAATAGATGGTGACGGAGGGTTAATAGTCTCTTGATAAAGCACAGCTCAAAGCTGGTCCAAATCAGTCAATATAAGGCTTAGCAATATCAACATGTTATTAGTTTCTTTAGGCCAATGCAAAAACTCTACAAATGAATTAATTGAATTTAAACAAGGTTTTAAGGTAGACATGGTTAGATTTTTCCAAACTACGCAATGCATTTTACCTGTAGCGAAAATGAAGGTAATTCTAGAAAAATTGTAGAATGAGATTTGATAACTTAAACTAGTAATTAGATACTGCTACATTATATGTCTGTTTTTCATTATTTATTCAAGCGGTCTTTTCTTCTCAAACTGATTTTAAAAAGCCATTTACGAAAAGCTGTTTAAATAAAATAATGATTGAAAATAACATAATGTTATGCAATTTTTACAACTGTTGCGGGTTTAATTAGTATTCCATATACGTATAAGATATTTTTATAATTATTTGTAATCTTAAACATTCATACATTTAGAATAAACGGTTTGCCTGATATACAATGAATTAAATCAGGTTGTGTGCACGTTCTTTGCTACGCAATCTAGATAGATATTCATTGAACACTCAAATGTTTGAAAGGGATCCATGAGAACTTGTAATCCGCGTTGCTGCCTGAGATAAAAATCAGTGGTATGGTATGGTATGCATGCATTTCACGGCACGTTAGTTGGCATTTATTTATGAAGTAAGTTCATTAGAGAAAAGGAAGGGATGTGTTATATTTATATAAGAGAGCAAATGTTGGTTTTGGTTATACTGAATAAGTGGAATGGTAGGTGGAGGTGGGGGTGTGTTTTGCAATAAGTATTACGCCAAACTGGATCGGTACATTGTTACCGGCAGCAATTGCAGCAAAAAGTAAATTTGCTTAATTAAATTCATGTTTTGTTTACTGCAGAAAATAATGCAAAACAAACAACTGATTGCATTTAATACATTGTTGTTTGACGTTTCCTTACTTGTAAAATGTACTATTATAATAGGCACCAAGATTTAGAATGTGCATATTTATGATGATAACGTTGGTATGGTACATGCAAATCACCTGCTTATTTACTCTGTAATATAATTAATTAGAATGACCGAAGATAATTGTAATAAAGTTCATACATTACATGTGCATCAGTTATGTACCAAAAAACTAGTGTAATAAAGTAATAAACACACTAGCGCATCATGAATCTTACAGACAGAATATAGGTACCTAGGAATAATAATGTGAATTATTAAATAGGTTGGTTATTGATAATGATCGGCTTGAATAAGATAAATACGCTTAGCCATTAATCTTCACATCATCAATTATTAAAACAAATAGAAAACCTGCAAGTTATTATCAATTGACCGTGTTTCTGCATTTGCTCAGATAGCAAATTATTTCTAATGCACTTTATTTATTAATTATTTCAAAGTTATTTAAATGAATCTAGATTAAAATGATTCAAAGTTAAAATATCATGAAATGAAACAACGTATCAAGTAGGTACTAAGAATGCGTTCCCCTGTCCTGTCATACACTAACTATATATAGGTACATTACACACACATCTATTTAGATCACAAGACTTTTGCCAGGAGGAAATCATAAACCATTTAAATAAGATTTAACGTTATTAAAATGCCTTAATATTTTACAAGGAGCAGTTAACAGTTCGAGGAAGTAAAAATGAATTATTCGAAATTGACTTAAAAGTAGGAACAGTATGATTAAGGCAAATTTTAAAACAAGATCCAATTGTTTATGCTAAACATAATAATATTATTGATGCCGGTAGCTTATAGAAAGGGATGGAGTTTTTTTTAAAGTGATTTAAACAAGGGATTTAAATATGTGGAGACTGTAGTTCACAAGTTTCTACGAGTTAAAAAAGGGCACCCAAAAACGGAACAGTCGAAATCTGTGTGGTAGATGCTAAGATGCTACGTGAAGGAGGTATCTTAAATTCTATCGTTAGCCTAGTAAATGTTATCAAGGTAGTGTTACTGTTAATGGGCAGGCAGAAAATAATAGGATTCAGCAATAAGCAGGAATAACATGGTGTGGTGTAGCCGTGTAACTATGTAACGTTTTGATGTGGAAGATGAAGTCGATGTGATGAATTGGAATAGAAGACGTTAGATGATGGCGTGCGAAAGGGTTTAGGACGAGCAATGGAATTGAAAGGACAATTCTCCGAGACCACCAACTAAATGACTTTAATCGCATCAGAGAAGGGATCTGAATTAGTGGTTCTCATTTTATTAATAGTAAAAAAGAGTCGTAGGTATTTATCTGAAATTTCCCTGTTTTTACAACTGATTTGCTAGGATTTTATTTTAGTTTCGAAGAGGCTGCTTATTGAGAAGTAGTGCAAGGAAAAAGCTTTAAAACTGATTGTAGTGGAGGGGAGAAATGTTTGCGGTATCAAATGTGGATTGATATGATTTGTTAAACATTGTGGAGAAGCTGTGGTGAGTCTGGTGAGTGTGTGTACCCGAGGAGAGGTTCACACAACAGAAGGCTTCGTGATTGCTATCAGAAATAGTAATAGTAGGAGATACTGGTTTGGGCATAAGGATCTGCCTCACATTAAGTCAGTCAGATGTAATGAGATAATCAGATTAGGAAGCTGTGTGCATGCACTTACATACAGCCACATGCAATATCTACATTCATGTAGCTATCTCTGTCTGTGCACACCAACCAACTTTTCAATGGCTCCATAAATGGCCGCACAATCATTTACCGTAATGAGCTAATTATTTTTGTTTTTTTTGCAGAATTCGCTGTATCGACAGGGCCGAGTTTCATCGCAGGGCTAGGCGTCGGCTTTATTTTCTTGGCCATCAAGAGTTTGTTCGGACCCTTCATCCTGGCCATGAAGTACATGGTCTACAGCATCATGTTCAAAGACTCCAGTCCGTACGACATGATGAAAATGCTCGGCTTCGGCTCCAATGACCACGTGGACATTGCTCCTCCGTCCGGAGAACATTACGAGCCGCCGCATGTCAACAATCACTTCGACAACCTGGACAAACATCACCACGGATGGAGCGGTCCCCCTACCCCAGGAACCACTGGGCCCACCTTCTTCGGAGGACCCTTTGACCAAGGTCATCAATTCTCCAACATTAATCCCATACTTCAACAATTGAGTGGGAGCATGAGAAACCCGAAGAATGCTTACCCGGGAGATGATCCAGGACTGCAACAGCCTTTCCCGTCCGCGAATCCAACTGCTCCCGCCGATTATGGATTCACTAGTACGGGGGCGGGAGCAGATGCCTCTCTTCAAGTCGCCGACTCCCAAGACTCCACACAAGTCAAACAACCTCCGGACACTTCCTTCCATTACATCCCATCGGCGGCTCTGCAGTTGGAAGTTGAGAACTACGATCCCTTCTACAGTCCCTTGCTCTCCAGGATCGACTCCATCTTCATGCATCTTGGATTCACTGAAGAAGGGTGCAGAGAAAGAGCCGTCTGCTCCATTTACAAGTTCCCGGTCAAATACGCTCCCTACTCCAATCTTCTCTCTGCTCAGCTATCCAAGTAAGATTTATTCTCTTTTTTGTAAATATTTAATATTATAGCTAATAGTTTAGAGCCCTAGTTATGGGCTGTTAGCACAGTTGATAAAAATCAATTTTACTCACTTCAAAACTATGCTTTAGGTACCTAACAGCGATTCTTAATATTTAAATTGGTATAGGAGAAACGCTAGAAGATTAAAGTATTACTGAGCTCATATTTATTTTCCCCTATACACTAGTATGAATATCGCAAGTAAAATTACTTAGGTACTGATATTATTTATTTGTGAAACGTCAATTAAGTTTTAATTGAAAAATATCGTAAAAATCAGAGCTACTAGCTATTCATCAATTCATTAATTAGTGTTGAGTTCTAATCTCTCTTCGTTGGTAACATTATGCGTTAGCGATGCTACATTCATTAGGTCGATTTTAGGTAGGTAGCTGAAAGGATTTTCACTTCTTCTGTTGGTTAAAAAAACAAGTCCGTTGTTTCCTCACACCCTAAACAATGAACAGTTTTTGGCAGACTTGCCTAGTTCCCTTCATATCTCTCCAGTGAATAACTTTTATTTTAAACACACTATTTTATTGTGGGAGGAGGGATAGTATAAAAATGCCTTACTTTCTTACTAATTGTGAGTTTGAGCCTGAAGCTGATCTTTACTCAGTTCACACAGACATGTAATAATAACGGTATTCACTGGTAGCTACAAGAAGATAAGTCAAATAGAGTTCTTTACATTTGTGGCTACTAAATCAAAAATGAGGTAGAGTGCAGAATTCTCGTATTCATTCATTTTACTAGTAACAACAGTTGCAGTCAGTTAGTATGCCTAGGTATACAAACATTTATGTTGTGTAAAACAACGTTAAAAATCTAAAGTTGTTACATAGATTGATCTATGTGCATGATTCTAGTAATTGGAGTAGTTATGGGCGGCGAAAGTGTAGCTTTGTTTTATTCTTTTAGAAAAAATCACAAGTTCAAAGAAAGTAATTGAGTTGAAAGACAGATGTAATGCAACAAGAGTTACTCTGTTGAAAGTGCACACGGCACACACAGAATAGGATAATATGTAGACAATAACTCACGCACCTACTTATTGCACTTGTGTACGAAGAACATGGCTCTGGCTATCTGTCTACCTGACTAAAGACTCTAAATGGTTGCTCTGTCGTCCATAAAATTTAATGATTCAGTCAACGTAGCAAGAAGAGTTGAAGCTTCTCATAAATGCACATTCAGCTCTAGGATGAAGTAATTGTAACAACCTATGTGATCTTAAATGCACTTCCTCTCACTGCAAATCTGCAATGCTCACGATCAGACACTTTTCTACCTTAACCTACATTTAGTTTTCATTTTAAAATGCATAAGGACACAAAAAGTGGAATTGGTAAAGTACGAGAGTGCCATTTCACATTCCACGGCAATTTGTTATAAGTGAGCCTCATGTTCATCTCTGTACTAATTACACTTTTGCCAATAACTAACTTATGACTATGAAGAATTCAATATAGTGATAACTCGACGACTGCTGCTCTCAAAAGCCATCTCATATCATTAAGTGATAAATACCAAATGTTATATGACGGATACAATAATAAATAGACAAGGCCTGCGGTTTTCCATCTCAAATAAAACTATTCTGCTATACACAAACCTAAGTACATTTTCCTGATTTCTCATGTATTTCTATTGTACACTATAATTGATCTTACAATCTGTCAACTTCACATTATATAGCCTGAGATACATTTAAACATGTATAAATACAATTTTTATGGGATTTAGCAAAAACGTGTGCGGAAAAGTTGGAAATACTCACATATTGGATTCATATTAAAGTCGATGCGGTTATGCATAACTTTGTACCTTGTCCGATGTAGCTGTCATTATAAAATTGGGAATAGCTATTATTTATTGATTGCTATACTCTATAACCTTTTATATGTACATTTGCATTCTTTATTTTGTATATTATGTGGACATAAGTAAAATAATGTATGGAACACTATAATAGACATGTGCATGTAATACAAGCACAATTAATGTCAAGTAGGGCACAAAATGTGCAACACGCTTCACTCAACACTAATTTTTTATGTAGCAGCGTATTCGAAGCTTCATATCGGCAGGTAGATAGATGTGCCATATTATAGGGAAAACACAAAACAACTCTCAGCTCTTATCACTAGAAATGCACACACTTCTTCACTCACAATCAGACTACAAATTGTTGATACAATTGTCTATAGATACAGAGAGTAAGTTCACAATGATTTAGGCATGCAACGATTATCCAAAGTGCGCTTCCCTGGTACCTATTTCAATTATTGCTGTTTTCTTAGTCATTATATCTTTGTTACAATTACGATCAGCAAACAGTTAGTCACGGATAAATAATATATCAAAATGTAACGTATTGTCTGTAAAGGTCACTTAAAGATTTAATTGTGCATGGGGTTTCAGACGAACGAAATTTAGCCTTACACGTGTGACTAATGTCAATGAAACCCACTTAAATGAAATAGAGATGTACCGCTATGAAATGCAGGGATTAGCAAATGAATTGTTAGGTAGATATTGCATAAATAGGAAATCAGAACTAGAGAGGAGGAAAACAATTAAACTAGTTTAATGATCTTATTAGATCTAGTAAACACTAGCAAGTGCACCCTGGCCAATTGTTTACCCTTGCCCAACTATTTTTTATAATAAAGTTGCAGTGTTTTTCTAAGATCTAGTCTTTCAAAGCCTTAATTGTAACATGATATGATTTTAAAAATTTTAAATGCGAATGATATTAAATTATAAAAGGTAAATATATTTCTTTTTATTCTTATATACGGTCTAGGTAAACGTCAAGCTTTGTTCTTTGTTCAGACTTACAATTAAGCTAAAAAAGCAGACAGATTGCTCATAGGCCTAGGGGAGAAAGTGGTAACATTGAATAATGACAAGAATAAATTTCTATGTGAATATTTTGGTTGACCCTTAGATGTATGAATATATAGGTAAATGAACGGGTTTTGTCAAGACTATGTAGTCAAATTTTCTCATACCGTCTTCTTACTGGATACTTTATTGCTCACATTCACATTTGTAATAAAATAAAATTAATTGAAGGTAGATAAATATTAGTTTCTGTTCCCAATAAATAAATTTCCATAAAACATTTACGCATCCATTGATCATGAAGTTTGCAATACGTACAAAAATAATTGCATATGACACGGATTTAATACAATATAGAGATGAAATATGTGGAAAGATGGGAATTGTAAGAACGAAGTGACACTGCTATGCATAACATTGGCATAGTAAATGTATGACACATCACGAGAAGATCTTTGTGTTTCTTCGTTCCGTATTATGATCATTTTGTGTGTGCATATTTTGATTGGAGTTGAAAACAATGTAGTTTTTTGGTTTGATAGTCCGCTGAATAAATATGCGGCAACGTCAGTGCATAATAATTATTGTGATGTGTAAGTGTAGTCAGAGAAGTATAGTGCGCCCCTGGGATGACAACTCACTTCCATTGAAAGTTAGCACTCGCAGTTGAAGTCGTTGTTGGACTTGTGTCTTCTGTCCTTAAGCACACCGCCAATGCAATGCTATAGTATTATAATATGTTGCATTTGTATTAGTAGATTTGTATATATGCAAAGTGTTTGTATCCGTGTCATATGCTTCCTCATTGTTGATGTAAGCTTAAAGATCAAGATTTCTAGATTTAAGATAGAGTTATCTGTACACTGTAAACAATGTTATCGCACAATGTAACGTTTTTTTTTCGTTTTGATCCCCACACGCAAGTAAATGATGACACACATATGGTGGCAGATGCATATGCATAGGAATTAAAAGTAAATCAAATCATAGCAATTATTTATGGGCTACAGCGTCCACTGTGTAACATAATGGAATAAGGTGATAAAGAAGGGATTTAGAATTTAGAACTAGCACTTTTCGCCAAGTAACTCTTTTAATTATGCACTTGACTCTTGACATAGAGGCTATCATTTCTTGAACATGTAAAAACCACCAGATACTCAAATTATTATATTGCATCATGAATGAGGATATTACGACGTTATCTCTATTATTATGATTATGTATTCTTCATAGCTGGCTTGCGTGAGGCGAGTTTTTGATGACACTGCAGCGCTGTACGAAGACAGCCGTGTTGCTCTGTTAGAGTCTGACAAAGTCTCTTGTCTACCAAATGGAATCTCTACCTCTGTGCCTTAATGAACTTCACAAAATATTACACAGATGTATTTTAAGATTTCTTTGCCTTTGTGTATTTAACTGACCTATATGCTCATTATAGTAATTCGCAGAGAGATGAGTTCGCCATCTCCACCAGTTTACATATATTTAGTATGCTAATGTAGATATTACAATTTACAATGACTCCCTGCTCCTCAGACTCCTTTTGGGATGACAGACTTTTCTAAGCTAAAAAGAATCATCCTGAGGTGGAGTACCAATGTTAGGAATAGCTGTAATAAGCACAGCTCTAATCATATTTAATGCCCAGCATCAGAATGTAAGACATGTATTTTAAATAAAAACTATGAAAAGCAAAATTTCTTAGTGGGTCATCCATTCTGAGTGGCGACACATTGAATGTTTAGTCTGCTGAAGAATATTACCAAATGATTTTCCTAACACAATTACGGCGAGTTTAAATGCTAGATGAAAATGATGAATACACGCCTAGAAATTCATTGTCTGAATCGGGTGGTGATTCTTGTTAGCTACCAGGCCAGTTTTTAACTGACCGCACCTTGCAATTTGTCGTCCGAATTTTTGTGCTAAATAAGTCGTCAACGCTGTCAAAGTACACATAATTATTTACATAACTAAAGCAGTAAAGGACTTTTCCATTTGTAATGTGACTCAGCAGCATATTATCACATGCACTCCGCACCATTACTGAATATAATTACTTATTTATAGTAAATATTCTTCAAGCTACTAAACATGGCTTTTGCCCATAACATTGCACAGATTGTCGGATTTGATGGGCTTGATGCTTGATGCTTGGGGCACAAAATGCTTAAAATGAAAAGCAGAATGCCTGTCAAATGTTTAAAAAAACAGATCTAACAAAGAGTAGCTCGGTAACGAAAATGGGGATTGAATTGCCTTCGTTTATTCTGTTTTCTTATTCCTTTTGTTTAACGTATAACTTTCCGTACAACGTAATGATTAATTTATGCTAAAATTATTTGTTGTGATGAGAATATTCCACTATCTATTCGAGAGATTGTTGTTTACTTTTGGAACTGCTTCCTGAAAAAGTATTATTTCTACTTATACAATAGTACAGATTTTTAGCCCTGAAATAAATAATACGAATGAAGATGAAAATTCATACAGTGCCAAAGTGCCGAGAACGTTGCATAAGTATGCATTGTGTTGTGTTATAATATCAAAGTCGTTTCGAACATGCTCCTTGATCTTAGTCAACTGAATATTTGAAAATAGTATGATGGTTATAAATTTTATAATTATAATCTGTATTTTTAAAAGTAACTGTTGGATTACAAATACATGTGTGCACACCTAGGAAGGTAATACCTATTCAAATAATACTTAAAGACTAGGAAGATTAAAAATATTTCCTTTCCCTCAATGAGACTGGGCGAGTGTTTTTAGAAGAAAATATACGAGCAACATTAAATGTAAGAATGTATTTAACTACAGATGGGTAATACAGTAGTACTCACTCATGTAGTTGAGAGTTAGAGGTATTTAATTGACAGACTTTCGAGCACAATTACAAAAAAACTAGTAAGCTTTTTTACAGACGCTTAGCTGACTTACCTACTCAGTTTTGAAGAGTTAGAAGAGAAGAGCCTCAGATATGAGCCAATGAACAAAGGCAGTTAGGAAGAGGAAAAATGCTGGTAAAATAAAGTAAACGCGATGACCGTAATCATTATTGAACCGAGGCTTTATAGACTACATTTTTTTTCTGTGCGGAGTACATAATAGGCGTGCATGGGATTCGATATTGATGGCATATGTAATGAAATACCTAACCTAGGTATACTAAATAATATTATGATAGATTAAATGAACATAATGTAAACGTTTCTGGCAAAAACCTTTAAAAGCCAAATCTATTGTAAACAAACATTGAAAATAATCTACAATGAGTGGATATTATTCATAGAAAACGTGCTTTATACTAGCAATGCAAATAAATAAAGCAATTGCAATTGATACCTGAATAAATGCACGAAAAATGAAATAGTTATACACAGAAAGAATTTGATTGCTATTTAATTAATTAATTCGCGATTTTTGCAATTTCTTAACAGTTCATGCAATTAATCTACATTTATTGTATTTTTACAGACATCAAAGCGAGCTTAAGCGTCCTGTGAGTTCGTCACTGAAGATTCTTCGCTACTTTAAGTATATGAAGGCTGCAAAGGATGGGCAGGGGAATCATAATTGCATTGAAATGTATCCAAAGTGTGACAGCGACACGGAAAAAATATCCAGTCTTCCTATGGTAAATCATCGTTTTCGAAATGTTAACAATCGTTTCATTAAGCTAAACACAACTAACATGAACTAATAAATTAACAGGTGAAAACTTTCCACCAACTAACAGAATTGATGGGAGGATCAGAAGATTCGGAAGCTTAACAATTATTTAACATAATATAATTTAATAATACAATTAAATAGCTTCACAGAGCCAATGGATTCAATGAAATAATATACAGATATACTAAATACTATTTAATTACTTGGAAGAAGCTAATGAAATGATGCATGCCTGCTGATATTACATATTTAATATTTAAAGGGTCTCCTGGGATTCAATCGGAGTCTCCTTCATTAACTATTTAACTACTAACTAAAATGTACTAACTACTTTACTTTTGTAATATTGTGATTTATAGTACAGAATAGAAGTTTACTTGTAGAATAGACTGTTCAGTATGCAAATTAAATATTATGTTAGTGTGCATATAATTTAATTTACTAGCAACACTGTTGTTAATTTTAAATCTCTGTTGTATATTTATGTCCACATATTATTATTACATGTCCTTTACATGATACATGAACACTTATTGCGTGATTGACGTTTTCTCGGATATTAAAAATGACATCTAATTCTAAAAATAATTATCAAAGGATTATTTAGGTTACAATTTTGAGACTTCAGGAAATATCAAAACGTGAAATAGTAAATTGCTATCAGTTATTCTAAATTCTCACTAATATTCATGAATTCTTTTATTATGATTTTATACTAATACCTACCTACATCTAGAAGTAAATGATTTCCTGTACTCAAAAAAATTTGAAACCATTAGGAGAAGACGAAATTTCTTTATTGTTAACAGACGTGTACTTATCTAAAGGCAAATTTTATGAATTTCCCCATGAAGCAACGCACAATGCACATAGAATTCCTACCAGCCATATAATGTTAGCAATTAAGTTAAGTAGTAGTAATGTTTTTAATTATTTATTATAATTATTAAAACTATAATAAATGAAATATATGCGTAGTCGAGTAAATTATTGTCCTTGCCCATAGTCAATCCTGAAAACCCGAAACGTAATTACTGTATCACTATCAATGAAAAATATGACCGATTTTTATCTGTAGTATTTTCATTGGCATACATTTGTTTACTAATCCACAATATGAAAATGTTTAATTTGTGTACCTACACTACTTATTTATTATTGTTAAGGAAACACTTTACATAGGAGTTCAGAATTAAAATATTAAATGCCAGTAACAGTAATTAAATACGTGATGACAATTATTCTGTTGTTTTATGATTTTGAGTTTTAGAATTATCTGTTTTTGCACGTAAATACATATATATAAGGCCGAAGAATAAACTATCCCATTTTTAACAAATTATTTGACTGACAAATGGCAACAAACTGGTGTCCCTCTGTTATATTTATTAATTTGAAAAACTGTATTTTCTAAATTAAACCGCAGGTTGGCAATGTTTTGTTAATTACCTTAAGGTGTGCAAGGACTAACAGCCCAAAGTTTAAGTCGAATGCTACAGTACAAGTGGATGGAAGTGAAATTTTAAGCCTTTAATGAATCCCTCGGTTTATTCGAAATACAGCCCATTAAATATATTTTTATTTAATTTTTTCCAAAAAATGGTAAATGTCGCAGTTGTTAGTATTGAAAAATAATCGATTTACATATTATCCAAAATGTGATTTAAATTTAATCATTAACCGAAAATAGATTTTTTGGGGCTGCCTGATTTGTTTTCGTAGACTACCTGCGGTTTATTTTGGGAAATATGATAGCTAGCTTATCAAACTAAAATATTTAAATAAAATACTGTCTGTAATGGTATCTGCCACGAAAATGGTTCGACTAAAAATACGAAAAAATACTAACAGAATTAATTGTTAAATTGCTCTAATTAAAATCTTCTTCGGCCTGGATTCCAAATTCCTCTTCGTTCAGAGGGGATACTAAAAAAAGTAATGTAAAATAAAAAGTAATGTATCTAAAATCCAAAAAATAAGTAATATTATTGTGTTTACAGACTCGCCATAATAACTCCGGCTGTAAGAAATTGCTATATGCAATATTGTACACATGTTTTCGAACTATAATAATTATGTTTACGATCCGATGTGTATATGTAATAAAGCCAAATGTCCGAGCTGAAATGTAATTAAAACAAGAAGGCATTGTACTGTAATAGATGAATTACATAATACTAAATGTTTACTTCATTATGCAGAAGTTTTTTTTAAAAACGAGACAAAAACGTTGTTACCCATTTGTAAATTATATTTATTTTTCCAAAAATGTTTTGTTGCATAGTAAGTATACTGAATTCTAAATTAATTTCTTACAATATTTTAATTGTAATATATTAATTGTACAATGTTGCATTGGATTAATTTAAAAATAATTACGTTTGAATTGTTTCTACGTTCTACTTGTTTCTACCACAAATCTCAGGTATTTGACAGCATTTACTGTTCTCAATCAATTCCTCTGGGCTAATGGTAGCACATGTAATCAATTTTTGCGTTGAACTGCTAATATGAAGTTTACTTTATAAAGAAAATAGGTAATTGACCGTGCATGTACATATAGTGTACAAGTATTAAATTTTGCAGTATATAGTAAGAATGTTTCGTCTGCGATGGTCAAATCTATTGACAGAAAATAGCGTGCATAGGTTAGGATTTAATTTACATTCCAAATACGTAGATATAATAATAATAATAATGGACTGTTGTTATGATTGCTGCTAAATTGCAGTTAGTCCCTTGATGACATGTGTATTTATGTAAAGTTTATACTAAATATCCCAAAGTCCAAATGTTTGTAGAATAATCTGTACTGCATTTTTTGTTGAAATCTTTAATGAGTTTTAGGTGCTAACCAACAACGTGATTTTCTTTATGGCCTATTTTCATTCTAGAATAAATCATGCCCGTCATTATCCCATCCCTATATAAGTACCCAATAATATATAACTCTGTAAACGAATTACAAAATATTATGTAGGTACGTAAATATGTTAATGTTATATTTTATAATAATTGTTTTTGTTTTATTATTTATAACTGTAGCGGAATGTTGATAAGTGTAGTGTAGATTTTTTTAAATGTAAAGATGTCTAATACATGTTACTGTAATTGTTAACTTTGATGCACAAGTGTTTCTGAAGTTGTTAATAAAATTCCTTATGCGCCGAGTAACACGTATTTTTTCCGTTTTAGTAAAATGAATGCTAAAGGGTTACATTTTTATCGACAGAATTCAGGCTTCAATTGGTGATGTAACTTAATCTTCATTTACTAATATTTTACATTCTATTAATTAACATAATATAAAGAAAATAATGTGGGCGAAATTGCAGTTTTATAATAAACGAAAGTTTTTAATCCGAGGTGGATGTCGATATTAAAAGCGAACAAAATTGTTAGTAAACTGAAAATTAAAATGTAATTTATGAAAGTGAAAGATCTGTAGCCTTTGATTTCCATCGTTAATTTAGTGAATGAAAAGCTCAGTATTTTATTGATATCCATTTCCTTTTATTTCAAATCAATATTTCTATACAATCAAGTTTTCTCAACTGTTCACTATTCCTGAGTGTCTAGCCTACTTACTGCCCTCCTCCTAAAAAGTTACTTGGGCCACAATGGATTGTCAAAATCATTCTTAGCAAAGCGGGGGACAGAATTTACCCTTCTGAAGACATACATGAGACTCTAACCAAAAATAACAGCCATTTCTGCAAAAAGCATTTCCAATTGGATGAGGAGACGAAAGGTTGTTCAACTATGTGCTGGCCGTCGTTGTTTAATGACATCATGTTTAATTTTTAACTGCGCATACTGTTATCTTTATTAGGTGGCAATTTCGGCAAGAAATATTAAAAACTAAGTGTGATGTTAGATCATACCGGTCGGCCTCTTTGGCATACTTGTTTGCTACTTAATATGTACCTACTTGATATGTGGAGTTCTTATTCCTGCAGATTAAACAGAAGGTGTACAACGCGAATTACACGCATCTCTATAAAATTATCTCTTAATAGTAAATAGTATAACTAGCAATTTTCAGTAAACGATGGAAAAAAATCTTTGAATACAAAAATATCCCACCCGTGAATCTATATATGTACGATTCTAGGGTTTTGACTTCCGAAGCGAACAATCAATATTTATGTTGCTGTATATAACAGTGGATACCAGCATTGATTGCTCTCATTGCTTACTATTGCATTGCACCACATTATTAATATAATAATACTGTTGCTAAACAAGAGATACAATTCGTAATGAGCACTAATGAATCATAAGAATAACAAGCAAAGTATAATCGAACCATTTAGCTGCAAATGTTGCAATCCCAATAACTAAGATCATGAAGGATCAACATCTTCATTAGTATTTCTTAGACTAATAATTTGCTCATTATTTCATGTGTATCGATTGTTTCCTTCCTTCCGCAACTAAATAATAATAATGCGCATGTTTCTTAAATTAGTACTAAATAGTAAACTAGAAGGTACTAAACTTCAAAATCTAAAGCAGAAATTCAAACGATCAGACTGTAAAAAAGCATGTACGGACTCCTCTCCGTGTAACGCTAGTTCAAATTCAAAATACGTAACCAAGTAATCAGTACTCAGTATACCTAGCTACAGCAATAGTATACTTATTAAGTTGGGGTTGTAGCTTGTAGCGCTCAAATTCGTTAAGAAATATGAATTTTATACTAAGAAAAAGTAAGCAATTACAGCCTTGCTGGCATTTATAACAGGCACTTGTTACAAAATGGAATACACATAATATTTAACAAAAATGCATTACATGAAACACAAAAATCTGTTTTTTTCTCTAATTTTCATGGACATTAATTAGTTCTATTAAGTAAATCTAATATGAAGATACTTCCCAATTTTTCTGTAGTTACGATAGTACCACCATAACTTAATTTAATTTTGTTTATGTAAGGAAGTAATTTCTTAATTCATTTTGTGGTCGTCAATAATTTCCCGTTACTCTGAATCACACGAGTCAATTTAAAATTTTAGCAAATGGATTTTGCATTTTTACAATGTGCACTAGGATGTAGGTAATGTAGGTACGTATATGTATTGTTAAAATCAGTGCAAGCATCTAAATGATAAATATGTAGTGTAAATAAAGACATGGTGGATTTCCTATTGGGGACTTGATGATGAAGAAACAAATATCCATAATTTCTGTAATGATCAGTCATTAAATAGCCAGAAAAAATATTAGCATTTATTTAACAGCATGTAAAATTTAATGGATAATTAGAATTCGGAATAATAATTAATGAGCCAGTATTTACCAGAAAATACGATGAATTGACAAGGCATTGTTGAATAGCAAACTGAATGAACTGAGCTAACGAACGATTTCACAGGTAATATTTGCCGACGTAAAAGTCGCACAATGTAAAATGAAAAGGAAACAGTT
The DNA here is from genome assembly GCA_019776505.1 of Tomocerus nigrus. Lineage (NCBI taxonomy): Eukaryota > Metazoa > Arthropoda > Collembola > Entomobryomorpha > Tomoceridae > Tomocerus > Tomocerus nigrus. The sequence continues at coordinate 22,772 of JABASI010001482.1, forward strand.
CGGAGTTTATGCAGAAGATAGGGTGAACAAACTCATGCATGGCCAGGTAAGTAGTGCTAGTAGTAAGAGTAACTAAATTATAAGCTTCTGTCGCTGACGAAGGAACGAACGTTATGAATTTCTTATACTTTATGTAGTCTGCCATGATAATTAATAATATTCTAATGAAGTGGAAAACCATTCACAGGTACTTCGTATACAATGTACAATGTACAATACAATGTATGAGAGATGTGTAGCTTGCTAATTAAAACGTTTCTAGTCAGTTTTCACAATTAAGGAGCACTAACTAATGATAAGTGAGAATTGGCAAGGGTAAGATACGTTTTCGGAGCAAAGGCTTTATCCACGACTGTAGTTTTCCTCTTTGAATTTATGGAGAGGATGTCATGAATATAGCAAAAGGTTGGAGTAGCTTGAAGTGCACGAACGTAATTTGATTTCTTTGAGCCAGTTTGAAAAATAGTGCAAAATTACGAGGCACCGCAAGACTTTTTAAGAGCAGTCAGAGCAAACACATCTCATCTGTATTCTATATTGATTTTGATTGTTTCACAGTGTTCTGCAATAAAATTTTAACGGGTCTCTACCTTGCATCTTGTCTTCAGTCAAGCCACAGAGCCAAATGGTATACTAAATAAAGATGTAGAGATCAACACAGATCTCCTATCGTCTCCACAGTTTCTCAGCATAGAAACAGCTCGTCTTGTTACAAAAGAACGTTTCTTATATGCCCAACAATTCTGATCAGAATTGCACACCGCTCAAATAAAATTTTACTACTACAACAACCACTAACTATTTTTAAGTTCTTCGCATATATGAAAAATACTATATCAGTTTCACATTAAGTGTTCATGTCAGTTTCTGTTTTTTTCCCCTTGTGACAATTTAACAATGGTGTCACCGTGTGAAAACAAATAATATGTTTGCTCGACAGCCAAAAAATGTGTACTTTGCAGTTCAAATACCACTTGTCCACCTTATAAAACGCAGTGACAGATTTGCCGTGAGATTCTAATTTCTTCCAGAAACCAAACGCTCCTAATCGTTCAATTTTGTGATTCAGGAAAAATTCAATCCTATTTTTCTCACTCGTTTAACCATATAAAGTTCTGCAAATTCCGTCAAAATGAAAACTGTCACAGGTAACAAATTCGTTTCCTAAAAAATTTATATAAATCACAAACGCACGTCAATAGTTCTTAAATTAGAGTAATATAATTCACACTAGTAATTTCAGACAAAATCTATCGTTTTACAGATAAAAGAACAACCCTCAATGACACAATTAAAGTTGTACTACTTGTGTTCCTTATGACTTTTGATCACCTAAAAGTAAATGGTGAGAATCATAACGAAAACTCTGCGGACGAGCCTCATAGCCGTCAGAAACGATTTATCTATTTCAATACTCAATCGCCAGTGGATATTGGTAAGCCATTTTAAATTAACGGGATTTTAATAGCAGTCTCAGTTCTAGCTTCTAGATAATAAAATATCGCAATCAGTTAGCTGTAGAAATGGCAAACAGGAGTGTCCTGAGGTATACATAATGTACTCGTTTGAATAATGTCCGTTTGCCCTATTCCTAGATGCACTTCAATAAATAGCAAGTAGAATTGTGAATGAAGATAAAGGTACACTGCTGTTGTACACACACTATACACAGCATGATACGAAAACCAATAATTTCGAAATTAAGCATTGTTTAAAGTTAAGTACTATTATATAGGCATAACGGGCTTTTATTTATTTTTCTCATTTTTATTAGTTTCATTGTAGTCGTCAAGGCTGTATTGAGGGGGTGGCCTGCTGGGCCATGGCCCCCCCCGAAATTTTGGAAAGCAGACTAGATATTTTCGGTTTTCTTACAATTTTTCCATAAA
>JABASI010001483.1:0-24660 GCA_019776505.1 Tomocerus nigrus
CGGAGATGTACTCTGTGCTTTGATCCATCGATTCAGACCTGATCTCATACCTGAATTTCCTCTGCCTCCTGAAGTAGAAGAAGGAATCGATCTTCTTGATACTGCAGCCTTTAGAAATCAACTTGCATTTGATTTTCTCAATGAGCACTACGGATTATCTTATGTAACTTATCAAATAACATTTTATACAAGAAATGTATCTTACATGACCTGTAATTCCAATGAAATCTGTAAATATTTGTACATCTTTAGGTTGTCAGCGGCTTTGACTCAATCCAATGCATGTCGTCCCACTTGCCTCGTTTAGGATCTTATTTATTAAAGGTCTACGATATTTTTAAAGGAGAGATACCAAAGAGTGGTAGTAAAAGTGTTAGAGAATCATCAGTTGAATCACAGGTAGTAAATTAAGATTTAATCGTTGCGAAAGCATTTCATAATAGACATTATTATTACCAGTGTGTATTACATGCATTTGTATATATGCCATGTCATTAAACTCCGCAAAATAGTTTCGCGAGAGTAATTTAGATTTTTTTGGTTGTTAAGATTTATGATGCTGAGGAAAATGGGAAATATTACAAGTCTGAGAATATCTGCACGTCTCCTGTCAGCCATTTCTTACATCCGCCCCAAGGAAATGTTTTCCGCTCCGCGACTCTCCCAACATTTCTGTTTGGACAGCAAACACAAGCAGGTCAGTTACTTCACTTGGATTTTAGCGTAGAAATGTACTGTCTGCTGATGACGGAACAGATTGATTTGAATATCTCACCAAGCAAATGTTTCATCTAAGACACTAAAAGGCAGAACAGAAGGGAACTTTTATGGCGCATCCTGAACATTGTATCTCTATTGATAATCTTACTATTTCTGGCACTAGTGCCAAAACCTCTTCTTACACAAGCCTCCTCCTAATCTACATGCATTCCGTCCTAGCAAATCTCTAGTTTTTTATGAATCTAGAAAAACGTACTTGTCCCAATTTGCATGCATTGTTTTTTATCTGTGTAAATATTTAGGTATGGCAGAGAAACCTAAAAAGACTAAAGTCTATCCCTCGTCGATACAAAAACTTGTGAGAAAACTTGACAGCGGAGGATGTCCTACCAAAGGAAATGAAAATAGCAGTGATGACGAGGAGGAACAAAAGAATGCCTTCCCGAAAATTCAAAAGTTTCCCGTTGGCAGAATCAGTGTAAGCCAAATCAATCCTATTGGATATTTAAAATTCAAGAAAATACACAATTGACCTATTTCGTGATGATTTTTCAGAGTTTTCGAGAAAAAAGAATACACGAAGCTGAAAAGGCGAAATTTGAGGCGATAAAAATCATGGATACTGTTAAACTTAAAAAGGCAGAGTTTCAAAAGGAAGAACGTGCGATACAGAGAGAACGGCTAATTAAAACTGTGAGAACCATGGAATCTAACGCGATTAAAAATGACGAAAGTGAAAAAGCTCGTCACTCTTCTGCTGTTGTAAATGACGACTTTTTCAATGAATATAATTTGCGACACTACAGACAAACTGTACCGACAATTGGAGAACGGAGCAAAAATCTGGAGAGCAAACTAAATGCTACGGTATGGTAGCCTATTATAATTTTATAAGTCAAAATAAATTTTAAGCATCATCTCGGAATGCTGTAGTGAATTGATATTTGATGTCTACTTCAGGGAATCAAGATGAAAACTACTCTTAATGGATTCATTCAGGCTGATCCGAAAGATGGTTTTGATAAGCCAACTCGTCTGATTGGTAAGATCGAAAAAGATGACTGGATTGTTAAATTACTGGAAGGGAAAATAGCTGAAAATAGCCAAGAGACTCTCCCAAAACCAGAAATTCGGGGACCTGTGTGGTGTAGAGAAACTTTTGATAAGGTACTGATAAAAATTATTTTATAATCATCTTAGAGGGCTCTTAGGTAATTTTATTGGCTTCATAATCTTATATATGGATATTAAAATTTACTGTTTTTTTTTGCAAGGGTGAGCACTCGAGTAGAAAAGGAATAGGAAGGAGTGCTTCGGCGAGAATCGCTCCTTCAAAACCAATGTTCCCATTCACAAGGCCCGAAAGGATGAGATCCCCAGAAAGGATACAGCAACACCGAAAATCATTTCAATTAAATAGCAGTGATGAAAACACACCCGTATTCTTAAGACCTGAAAGGAGATCCTCCGAAAGAATACAACAGCATCGACAATCCTTTCAATTAAATTCTAGTGATGAAAATACTCCAGTTTTCAAAAGATCTGAAATAGTAAGGAGATTTCCTGAAAGAATACAGCAACACCGAAAGTCATTTCAAATGAATGCAGATGAGAACAGTTCCCTTTTCACAATACCCAAAGAAGTTGCAGCTACAAATAACAGTATTCAAAGGACTGCTATGAGATTGGGACTTAAGACGACAAAAAGTAGTCCTCATGTTTCGGTAAGATCAAATTACCTTTAGGCTATAGGTATAATCATCACCAATAACGTTTACGTGGTATTTCCGTTGTAACAATTAAATCAACTGTTATTTTTGGAACAGGCTATTTCAATGAAACCAAAAATTCAGCCAAGAGAAAAATCTCCTGAAATTGATGATAGTATTTTCGATGAGATTGGTGACGGGGAATTGGATCACCTTCTGGAATGGACTGAAAAGAATTTTAATTATACGTAATAAGGTAGGCACTTCAGAAAATCTCTTTCAAGAAAATGTAAAATCGTCTTTTAAACGCTTTAACACGTCTATTATTAAATACAATGCATTTCTAATGTTGTAATTAACTACAAATACTAGTTAATAAACATAAAATACATACATACATTACGGGAAATGATTTAATGTCATAATTATTAAATTTAAATTTTCAAAACTAATATGATATTGCATAATTCGTCGAGCATAAACGTGAAGTAACCGTATGACAAACATTTTTCGATCAGAAATTTTTGTAGCGAATAGCTTGCTCATAAATTTTATTAGCGAGATCTGCAACATCCTCCTCTGAGGCTATAATTGCTTTGTCCACTGTTAAAACGAAGTGTATTGATCCGCAGCATGATAGAATGGCAACACCAATCCCTGAAAATCAAAATTGTTAGGCTAATTCACCAACTCTGTGACTTGATATTTCGTGTTTTATCTAATTTTTCAATCTTTTACCTAAATTTCCCCTTGTCAATCCATTCCAAAAAATTGCGTCTTTCATAACAGCTTTACCGGAGCAGATGCTTAACTCAGTTTGCGGACCGGGCATGTTGGAAATGACCATTGTTACCAAAAAATTTCTACAGACCCTTGGTATTAGACAATTTGGAAGAGAACCACAAAGTTGGAGAAGGTTAAAGTGAAATACGGGTGTCAAAGAATTCTTCAGTTGGTTCAAATTGTAATGACATTTTGTCAATCTGTCCAGTTGATCCGGTATTTGAACAGGAAGTTCCAGAATTCCATATGTCCTACAAATATATCGGTTTGCCAATTTTATGTCACCTACAAAATTCAGAAATGATACAGAAAATATTGTCTTACCAATGATTACACATTTTCCAAGGATGATTAGGACAAGGCTGCCCGACAATTGAATGTATTTTATTGGGTAACAAATTGGAATTTTTCTCCAAAAAGAAATTTCTTATTCCTCCACTGATAGCAGCCATTAGCACATCAGTAAATGTCACATTATAATGATTTTTTATAAGTTTCACTGTGTTTACAGGCAATTTCTTTGATCTGACTACATGCCAGTCTCGAGTTATTTCACTCTCCGATAAATGCCACACATTTCTATCATAAACGTTTAGTATCTGCCACCAAAGTTCGTAAGGTGTATAAATAATTGTCAACAAATTCGTGAAGAAAGAGGTAAACCAAGATCTTTTGTCCAATGGTGGTACATAAAAATACTCCGGTGAAACATCGGATGCCAAAATAATTTTTTTGATTAGTGAATATCCATCTGAAAGACTTATTTTAAAATATTTGTTTAGGGTAACATTATTCCGGAAGAAGTATCATTAAAAATATAAATTCTGAAATTCAAGACATTACCCATGGTGTAATCGATAGATGATAGCCCACTCCTCGTCATTTGCTAATTTTCCTTTGGATTCAAAGTTACAATTTTTCACTAGCAGAATTTCCCAAGGGGATCTTTTTTCCGGATAAGGCTTCTTTTCCAATCTCTTTGTGATCTCTATCAATGTCTTTTCATTCACGGATGGGTAGTTATGTTCATAAAGTTTGACATGGTTCTCAATTGAGAAATTCGTATCCTCTTTCCAAAACAGATAACCCATATAACTCTCATAGTATTGTCGTAACTCGGGAAAATGTAGTGGCTTCTTTTCATACGTTTTACTTCCGCTAATGTAATTATTCACAGTTTCACGAAAATCTTCCAAAGTGAGTGAGCCTTTTACTGAAATTGCAGAAATTAAAGTCGCTAAAGGTTGTCCAGACATATCGTCCAGAGCTAGTACTGTACTCTGAGCATCTACAAACCTCACTAAATCAGGGCGATACACCTTGGCATATTTCCCGACAAAATATCTTACTGTCAATAATGGAATGCAAATGATTATGAACAGTGGTATCACCACTAAACTCGAAATCGAACCCAAAATCAAAACTGTTGGAACTTTTAGAAAGTCAGACAACTTTCCCATTTTTGGAAAAGAATATTATTGTGTCGCGATATATCTAGATATTGTACCTGTGATATTAAATTCCCAATTTACCTAAAAGTATAGGCGTTCTTATTCATCACACGTCATTCAGCAGTCTTCTCAAGTGTAATGAAATGACGAATATGAAATAACAATAAAAGTGGAACCTACCTATTGAAATACTACCCTACAGAAAAACTAAAATCTTATCAGTATCATTTTTAGATCTGAATAAAGTCAATGCAGAACCTTGTGAAAATGAATACAGTAAGTAGTTGTGTGCGAAATAATTCCATCCATTATGCAGTAATTCTAAGCAATTAACGCATCCAACCTGAGTTTTGACATCGTGAGTTGAATACAATGGCTGAGAAAGGTTATTTTATAAAGGTAAATTATTTTAATTGCATCATTTACTAAAGTTAAATATTTAATTTCCCGAAAAAATCACAGCATCAGCATCCACCTGGCATTAGTAGGTATAAAGAAAAACAATTTTATTCTTATAGTCCACTTCAGATCAAAATAAGAGTTAACAGAAGCCCACAAACTTGTAATCTTTACCGTGTAGAAAGTTTTCGTATTACGTAAAATTAAAACACAAGTGCGAGTGAAGCTTTGGTTGTTAAAAATTAAAAATTGATTACCTAAATTAATTAAATTGTTTGAAAATGGATTTCATTTCTTTCTCTATACTCAGTGGATTTTTAACTGCATTGATATGGAATATATTTTTTAAGAAAAGAAAGCATCTAAAAATTCCAGGTTTCAAATTATAATTTTACAATATAATATACATTTCTTCCCAATATTTCGAAGTATCTATTATAATGCGAACTAATATTAATAGGTCCTTACGGATTGCCTATAATCGGGTTCCTAGTTCACTTTGTCAAAGGAGTAAATTATCAGCAAAAGTTAATAGATCTAAAGGAAAAATATGGAAGCATATGTAAAGTTCAAATGGGTTCTTTCACGTATGAACTAACAAAAAATAAATACTGTGTTTTTTAACAAACATGATTTGATCTAGCTGGCAATATTAACTAACTTGATCAAAATAATTCCTACATTACAGATGTATATTCTTAAATGATCAAAAACTCATTAGGGAAGCATGGAGCAATCCTATATTTTGTGGTCGTCCTCAAGTTCCTGGAGTCCTTGCCAGAACACACGGAGTTTCCGGAGGTATAAAGTCATGAACTATGGCTTTTTTGTACAATTTGGTATAATCCCTTGGTGAATGTGAAATTAAAAATTTACGTAAATCCAAACGTTTTATCGAAAGAAAATCCTGTCTATTTTTAATACCCTGGCAGGCATTAATTTCAACGAAGGAGATGATTTTACGGAGCAGAAAAGGTTTACTATTAAACACCTAAAAGATTTTGGGTTTGGCCACAAATCAATGGAACGATTAATTTTGGACGAAGCTGTAAAGTTGATAGACTCCATTGAAAAAAGTGCCGGTATTCCACTGACTACGCGGAATTTATTTAACATAGCATCTTTCAATATCCTGTTTTCCATTACAACTGGAACAACGTACAGACACGATGATCCTGAATTATGCGAAATGACAGAAACATTGAACAGGTAGTTCACATATTACACTGGAAAATCAACAAAGGAACTATGGACAAAAATTATGTAATTAATTCGTACAGGAATTTGGAACTTAACGATGGTGCGAAAGTAGCTTTTTTCCTTCCTTGGCTGGCAAGATTATTCCCAAAACTCATTGGCTGGAAGTCTTATATTAAAGACGCAAATTTCATTTTTGATTTTTGGAAACGCTTTGCGGATGCTGCAATTTCAAGAATCCCACCTGGAAATGAAGCTTCGAATTTTACTGAATTTTATGTGCAGAAAATAAAGTCCTGCACTAATATCAATTCAAGTTTTTATGGGAAGAAAGGCGGTAATTTTCTTTAGCTAAAGGACACAGAAACAATTGACATCCATAATTTATTAATCTTGTTCATTTTCTTTTATTTTCCCTATCAGAAATGTCCTTAGCTTTCGTATTGCAAGACCTTTTCATTGTTGGTACTGAAACAACATCTACCACACTCTCATGGGCATTTTTGTTCTTAGCGACATTCAAAGAAGTGCAAGAAAAAGTCAAGAATGAAATTCTGAGTGTAATTGGGAAAGAGGAAATGCCAAGTTTGACGAACAGACAAAGGTGTTGAAATAATTATCTACAATTATTATAACTTCTATAATATTATATGCAATACAAATCATCAACTTGATTTCTGACGCGGTTTCATAACACTTTGTAATTTAATTTGACAGCATGGTCTACACAGAAGCATTTCTTATGGAAACAATGAGATTTGGAACACTGGCTCCTCTGGGAATTGTGCATAGTACAATGGAAAACGTCATGTTTCATGGCTACTTCATTCCAAAAAACACAATTGTACAAGCGAACATTTGTGCCGTGCACAACGACGCTGATGTATGGGGAGACCCTAAAAATTTCCGCCCTGAAAGATTCCTGACAGATGACGGCAAAAAACTAAAACATTGTGATGGATTCCTTGCATTTTCCTGCGGAAAACGAGTCTGTCCTGGGGAAGCTCTTGCTAAAAATGAGTTATTTATTTTTGTCACGAGCATATTGCAAAAATTTTGTGTAGATTACGACTATTCAGAAGCTATACCATCTCTTGAACCAATTATTGGTGTTTCTGCAATTCCTGTCCCTCATAAACTCATATTTTCCTTTTAATCACATTAATAGCAAATCTTGGAAAATAAAACAAATCAAATGTATTTATTTAATTCAGTAGAAACTAGCAAATAACTCAGATTATAACTTGGAATGTCTGTAATCTGTATGTTTATCTTTTCTCATACCACAACTAATTAAATATTTGTTACTGGTTACACTATTTACATTGAAATTCTTCATAAGATAGCATCCGTAGCTTCTAGAAAAATATACACATCCCTACATGAACTACTATTTCCATATCTCACAGGTACAATCAACATACATCCGCGCTTCATTTTATGTTTCATGAAACTTTTTCACGGATTTAAAGAATTAATTACTGCACGTACATTATTATTTTTTGAAGAAAATAAAATTCTGCATAACTGACTCTAAGATCTTGATGAACAGTGGTGAATTATGTCTTTCTGTACACGAGCAAACATAAAACAATCGTCTAAGCAGATATCTTTCTACAAAATGCATTTTTGTGCTTAAGAAAAGGTTAAACTTCAAGCATGAGAAATACGCCCTAGGCTAGATCAACAGTTGGTTGTTGGTTTGAGTGAGCTCTTCTTTTGCGGTTTACTATAGTACGATGTTTTGTTCGTGTTCATGCCCATATGATCGGCTATAGAGCCTGAGAATAGGAATGCAAACGTCAACAAGTGATGTGATTCTGTATCAGGGTAAAACTGAATCGTCGTCTATTGTGAGTTGTCTTCTTGTGTCTTGTAGTGTGATGTATTCAGCTATTTATGTACCGTAGTATGGCATGTGAAACGTGGACGGGAATTAGAATGTAGTGTAGATAAATATTATATTATTATTATACTATCTGTTACATAACCTTACTTACCTGGTGTGATGTGGTGTAAGTGTAACGGTATAAAAATTAAACGTAGGTACAGATTGCACATTCTGCACAGCACACCAACTTAACGTAACATATTGTGATTAGATCACTAAAAGCTATTTATTACCATTTACAAACTGTGCAAATCTAAACCTGCAAATTTAATGCTAAATTTTCAGTTTGTAAAACTTTTGCAAATCAGCTTGATCATTTTATGTAAGCTTTAAGCAACAAACACCGAAAATTAAGAGTAAGTTTAGCTACAATAAGTAAATGTTCTTCATAAGAGCGTTGGAGAAGATTTTAAGTGACCCTGAGATCAAAAGGTCACAGTATGCTCAGCTTAAATTGGCTTGTGAAGTGGTTTTAAGTAAGATCATCATATTTCTGATTTCTTTTATACCTAATACTCTCCTATGTTGAAATCGTATCTAGTAATAATGGAGTATGTGAAAGGATTTAAATATTTGGTTATCTTCTGCAGAAGAAATCAAGGCAGTTCAAACAAAATCTGAAAATGCAGCTGACAAGAGAAAATACGATGAAGATAGCGAACATGAAAGCTCGTCAGTACACTTATCTTCCGAAAACTCTTCAATATCTCCACTTATCACATCTGATGAAAATTCGCAAGCTGATTGGAAGGCTTCAATTAATTCCGAGAAATATTTTGTTCCACTGGAATTAGCTTGTCAATGTGACACATCTAGAATCGTTGCCACTGCACTCGATTGTCTGCAGGTTAAAATATTTATTCCGACTGAAATTCCCAGAAGAAATTCAGGGAAATGATGGTATTGATGATTTTTTTCCACAGAAACTCCTGGCTTATGGACAGCTGACGGGAAATTATCCAGATTCCATGTTTCCCAACAGAAAACTGATAGATCGAATTGTAGAAACGATGTGTAGATGTTTCACCGGAGTGGATACAGATGATGGAGTTCAATTGCAAATCATTAAGGTTTGTTAGGAAAATATTAATAGAAAGGAAAACGTTAGATATGTTTTTCTAGTGAAGTCATCTCTTCGGATGTTAACAGCTGTACAAGCTACAAACCCACAAACAGATGTGTATTTATGTATGGGCTGAGGAAAGCCAATTTAATTAATGTCAATTTCCTTCCAGGCTCTTTTGACTGTTGTTACTTCGCAGTATGTGGAAATTCATGAAGGCACTTTGCTTCTGGCCTTACGAACTTGTTACAATATTCACCTGAGTGCCAAAAGTCAAGTAAATCAAACCACTGCTAAAGCTATGTTGACTCAGATGCTTAATGTAATATTCACAAGAATGGAAAACGAGATGAGCAAAGCAGTTGATAGCGATAATAATAATGTAGTTATTCAGGAAGGAAAACATGAGACATCTACTTTAGGTAAGTGCTAGATAACATTATTTGTTGCATAATACACCTCTTGTGTTTGATTATTGCAAATTGGAATCAATAGCCTATTCAGTGCTTGATGCTTTTTTCGCAGAATCTCAGGGAAAATTTACTGAGCAGAAAAGCGTAAACTCTACGGAAGACAATCTGCCAAGGAGTCAAAATTCAAATGAAACAACCGAAGCCACAAATCGTATAAATGAAAATTCTGAATTTATCAGAGATCCTGAAAGTCCAGAAGCGCTTAATGAGCACACCCATGATAGGGAATCGAAAAATGACGAAAATTCAAAGCCAACTGAACCCAATCGAAAAATATCGTTGGTTAAAGAGCAGGTTGAAATTACGCTACCTGAAAATTCTCCTCAGTTCATTCATATCCTTCAAAAAGATGCTTTTCTAGTTTTCTGGGCTTTGTGCAAGCTGTCAGTGAAAAGCGCACCTGATGACGCCAATCCTGAGCCAAGGTATTTTACTTCATTATCGCAGATATATTTTTATTGTAGACCAAGATTGCGTAAAGTTATATTTGTTTGAATTTTACATCTATAGGTCAACGGAGTCTCGTTCCAAAGTTCTGTCCCTTCAACTTTTGAAAGCTATCATGGAAAACAGTGGGAAAGCCTTCAGGAGCAATTACATTTTTATAACTGCAGTAAAGCAATATCTCTGTGATTCCTTGGCAGTCAATGGAACCTCTACTGTACCTGAAATATTCCAAATAATCGTCGATATTTATAAAATCCTTATTTTTCATTTCCGAAAGCATCTGAAAAAAGAGCTAGAAGTATGTTCATGCATTTTCATTTCAAAGAATACAATTTATTCCAGATACCAAGACTTGTTTTTCGTCTTGGATATGTACTTCATTTTTGGTGTTATTTTTGCAGGTATTTTTTGAAAATATGATATTTCCAGTTGTATTGCTGATAGATATCCCACCAGAACACAAACGCATAGCACAACAACTCCTTAATTCAATCTGTGAAGATGTATCGTGCCTTGAGTATATTTACATAAACTACGATTGTGATAGCACTGCTTCAAACATTTTTGAGAGATTGATAAGTTACATTGGATCATTGTCACAAGGATTAGATATCCCTAGTGGAAACAAGGCAGAAGAAGATAAAATCATGATGGAAAGTCTAGAAAGTATTACCAGAGTATTACATTCAATGTCAAAATGGACTGAAAATAGCTCAAAACTTGCCGGTAAAGGAAATGTCAAATTAGCAGTGAACATTGTTCAGTTTCTAGTTTCAATATTTATGTAAATATATTAAACTGTCACAGATTCTTCAGAAAACGAACCGAAGTCATTACAAAGACTAGATTCCAAAGCACCCGAACTGACACTTAAAATTCTTGAGAAAACAGATTTCAAAAACAAAGATTTTGTTTCTTGCCTTCTGTCTTTGATTGAAACCTTCCGATTTCCATCTGATCCATCAGCGCTGGATAACATACTACTTCAGCTGTCATTGCGATACGCTGAATGTAATCCAACGTAAGTAACTACCATATTTTTAAAAAAATGGAGATTAACATTTAAAAGATATTTTTGTAAATTCAAAATTATATGTTACTTTGAATGTTAGAAACAATACGATAGAATGTGCAGATGTGGCTTATGCATTGTCTTATTCTATTTTGGAACTTGCTGATGGATATTTAGCTTCAGAAGTGAGAAAATCATCCTAATTGTCTATGAATTTCGAAATAAGTACTCATTTATTCATGTTGATGTATTGTACTTTTGCAGAATAATGCTAGTAAGTTAACTAAAGAGCAGTTTATCAAATCCAACCGATGTGTGTCAAAATATGTACCGTTGACAGAAGAATTTCTACTTCAAGTGTATAGACTTGTTTCAGGTATGGACTATCAATCAAATAAGAAGATTGTTTTTAAGACATGATCTTTAACATTTATAGAATAAAGCTGTCAATGTTTTGAAACATTTTTGAATCTTTCTAGAGCACTTTACTACTTCAAGAAGATCAAGTAGAGAATATGATAGCTTCCATCTATCTAAACGATCTTTAATTTCCAGCAAGCATGCTGGAATAGCCAAGAAAATGTTTAAGGTAACTTTTTGGACACCACAGCTTTGCAATTACCATCTATAGCGATATTAGTAAATAATAAAACTATGTATTGAGAAAACCTATATGCAGTTAAAATAACGCTAATTTTCTAATATTTTTTCATAATCAGATTGTCAGCTTGCCGTTTTTAACAGCTCTAAGTACGGGACTTAAGGAAAGTGAATTTACACGAGTCTCTGATCTTTGTTTTGAAGGGATGAAACTTGGCATTCATATTGCATGCTCATTGCATCTAAAGGTGACAATAATATTTGGGCAAAGCGAAAAGCTATACTGACACTACAAAATGGGATACAAAATAATTCATGTAAAATATTGTCATGTCTATTTAGTACGAACGAGATGCTTTTGTGCAAATGTTGGCTCGATTTACGCAAGTAGCTATTAAGGAAGTAAAAGCTGGTCGATTGAACATTAAAATCACTACCAAGAAAACAACTACAAATACTACTACAGCAAACGGAGTTACCACTGCTGTGGTCACTACCACTACTGAAATGAAGAGTAAGAGTATCGATGCTATCCAGGCTATTCTGACGGTAGCCGAAACAGAAGGTATTAAGAATTATGTGGATGTCAAGATAATATTGAGGAAGTAAAATGGGAAATTAAACATAATCTTACACTATTTAATCAGGAAATCATTTGGGCGCTGCATGGTTGGATATTTTGAAATGCGTTTCTCAAATTGAAACGACTCGTTTGTTGGAGATATCTGCAGCAGAAAAAGCTGGAGCGGAAACTGGGGATCGGAGTAAGAGTCCTTCAGGATCTAGATGGTCTTCCTGGGCCGGAGCCATTGTGGGCACTGTTGAAACATTGCTTGATCCCATGAGAGATGAAATGAGTCATATGGATCGTAAGTGTTTCTCGTATTGTCTTCAAAATATTCAACTTGGTGTATTTAGGAGAATTTAAGGTTATTTTTGATGAATTTTTAGCAAGTGTAAAAAAATCGATTGCTAATTCCGTGGATAAGATATTTAGCAATTCCACAACACTGAGCGGAGATGGAGTGGTTGATTTTATCAAGGCTTTGTGTCACGTTTCTCTGAATGAATTGGCTACCGAAGCGCCGAAAATGTTCAGTCTTCATAAAATTGTCAACGTAGCTAATGCCAATATGCATCGTATAGCTTTGCAATGGTCAAAAATATGGAAAGTATGTTGAAATTCTTTGTTAATACATAATTAATATCGTAAATAGTTTAAGAAATAAGTTGATAGTGGCTTTGTTATGATTTATAATAGGTTCTAGGGGACTATCTTGTTCATTTATCCTGCTCTTCCGACGAAGATGTCTCAACAATGGCTATCGATTCTTTATCTGAAATGATATCGATTTTGCTCAATCGGGAAGATCTGACTAACTTCCGTTTTCAAGAATATTTCTTGTCTCCTTTTGACGAAATCCTCCAGAACACTCTGTAAACTTACCAATGAAAATTACTAACAGGGTTCCAAATTTTTTTATGCAAATATTTCAACTCATCTTATGTTCTTTTTAGGAGTCAGTCCAAGCAAAGTCTGGTCGTTAGATGTGTGTTCAAATTAGTTGAAACGCATTCTTCCAAACTTAATTCCGGATGGAGAGCAGTTTTTAACATTTTTCAATATCTTCTGGTTTGCTCAGATGGTAATATCATTGCTGAAGCTTTTCATGCTGTGGAGAAAGTAGTCGGTAAAATATCTACAGCTAACTTTCCCTTATATCTACTTCTCAATACATAAAACCTCAAATTATTATTATGAATTTATTTCATAGAATTATATGAACAAAACCTGTCTACCATAATAAATTCTGTAAAGGACACAGTTCATTGTTTAGCCGAGTTTGCTTGCAAAACGGATTCGGAAGATATTAGTGTGACAGCTGTTCGACTAATCGGTCGATGTTCCAAACTGGTAAGATGCCCATCAGAATTGAGAATAAAAAAGTCTAATTCATTACGGATCTACTAATGTGAAAATGTACTTTTGTAGCTCGTAATGAGTTTGGAGAAAACACCGTCATTACTACACAATGATACCATTTGGATTAAAGGTTGGCTCCCCATTTTCAATGAAATAACATCCATTAAAACCTACTGCATTACAACTGGAAGCAAATTGGACCTTCGCACTAGAGCTCTTACGGTATAGTGGACAATTCTATTTTATGAGTCATGAGTATGAAAATTTATTGTTATGATGTTCAATGTTACATTGGGAGAAATGTCAAACCACTTTTTGTGTTTGCTTGCAGGAAATGTTCCGTATAATCAAGACAGACGGAATAGTTTTCCAGCCTCTTTGGTGGCCTGATTTGTTCAAAATCATATTTGAAATCTTTGACAGCTTAAAACAGTTAGAGAATGAGAAAAATGTAAATCTGTCTTTCAGTTTATAAATCCATCTACAATTTCCTTGATTTTTGAATTGAAATTTCTTTATTCTATGGATGATCTTTAAAGGTACCGCAGAAAAATTCCTCGCAAAGCGATTTTAACTGCTATTACTGTTACTATTACGTTCAATTTGCAATCGTTGATGTGATCTCACAATATTTCAAGATTTTGGGACCAGTAGAAATGGAAAACTTTCTTCGTAACATTGAATGGAGCTTCTTCCAAGGTTTGTAATAAGATAGTTCTGGTTATTATTCGTGTATTTGGGGTATTATTCCAATGCGTCTATTGTTTACTATTGTAATATCATTGTAGATGATAAGCAGCTTGCACGTTCTGGTATATACTGCTTCCAAGAACTGGTTGCACATAATGGATCTAAGTTTACTGAGAAAAATTGGACATGCGTATGTAATTTCATGAAATCCGTTGTGGAGATAGCACAGAGGGATATACGCGGAGCAACCCTCTCAAATACTAAACAAGTACGAAATTTTAAAGATTTCCAGATAATTTGAAATGGGAAACTGACGAAAAATAACTACTACTATTTCTTTTTTTACTAGGATATCGATTTCAATGAGCTGGACACTCGGCGGATTGTGCTATCTGAATTGATTAAAATGTTAAACAAAGTAGTACTTGTTTCTGAAAAGGTATGTTCATAGCTAATCTGTGGATCATTTTAATTGAATGCAAAAGTACCACAAAAATATTGTTCCCTTATTAAAATATTTCAGACCCTACAAACAGAAACTGCAGCTACGAATGCACCTGAAAGTACTAAAGAGCTTTACTCAGAAATGAGCATTGAAAATCTCTATTGCGTATTAGACTGTCTTGAAGATATATGGCGCTTTTCAGGGAAATATGGTGTATATGTCAATCAGGTTAATAATTAACTGGCACCAATGCTAAATTTAATTTTACCGAAATTATGTAATGAAAGAATGTTTTATTTCTTACGTAGAAACTTCAGGAGTCCCAGAATAACGTATTAATACAATTGAAGGATGATTTAATTGTCGAAGAAGCTCAAAGTATTTTAACGCAATTGATGTTTCTCTTCCGGATGTACCACGATGAACGTCGCGAAACCTCAATCGTTGAAGTGGAAGATAGACTGATAGAAGCTTGCATTACTGCCATGAGTAGCTTCGCGAATATCCAGTCCTATGCTCACAGATCGGATTGGACAGAAGTCATATGCTATTGCTTAACCAATATACTAGAGTTACCACAAGAAAAGGTACCCAAAAATCTTTTATCTATCTTATAGTAAAATCTATAATGTGCCCAATTGAAAACTATGTACTTTCTCAATATTTTGCAGTTCAAAGTTCATGCAACACAATACTACCCTTATCTATGCGAAATAGTCAGTTTGGATTTGGATGTTAAATTGGGCTCTGTTCTCAGAGAGTGCTTTGTCAGAATTGGCAACCTTTTTGGTGTATTTGAATATATTAGCGAAGAACCAAAGACTGCGTCTAATAATTAACAAAATTGAATTACGGTAAATATAACAGCATTTTTATGGTTTTTATTGCCAAATTGTCAACTATTATGTAATTGCAAGAGATACACCAATACTTTACATTTCTATTTCACATTCGTTAAGTCATGAATTATCATAAATTACATTCAAATGGATTTTTTCCAGGTTTAGGAATAGGAATTCGGATACACTTTTTAGGCGAAATTAGAATTTTAAAATCACATACCATTAACACTTCTCTTGAAGAAAATGAGGGTCAAAAATCAATCAGTAAACATCGGACGTGCTCTGCGTTCATCCCAACGACAGTATGTTACGGCAGTGTTGAAACGATCAACGAGTTTGTACTGAAGTTGTTTTCCTAAATTCCGATTGCGGACTTTCTGTTTTTAAAAGACATTTTATTTTATTAGTTTATAGTTAACATACATATATAATCATTTTTAGATAATATTTATTTAGGGGTAGAGTAGAAGGACCTTCGAAGTATGAATGTTGGCAATCGCTTGGTTAGTTTCCAAAACAAGGTTCAATCCGTAATGCGTAATCTTGTAATTTTTTATGACAACAATTCTTTTCAAGGTGGGGTTATTTTTGGCGAGGATAAGCAACCCCAAATCGGTAACATTCAGACATCGGCTCATATCCACTTCCTCGATATGGGGAAACTTGATTCCCATAAAAATGGAAATATCCGATAACTTTCGACAACCTGCGAAGCTTAACCTTTTCAAATCTAAAAAGAAACAAGTTGAAAAAATTAGATAGTTAGAATTGATTGAAGCTAAAGGGATGATAAAAGTCAAAGAGGGAATGTGAACTAACTTTTCATTTCACTGACTGAGTGTTTCATAAGGCTTTTGTCCACGGGTACGTTTCCAGAGAGGATGGCACGTTGTTGGCAGTAGATGATGGTCTTGCACGCTTCCTCAGGTAATCCAATAACTCCAGAGTCCGTCATGTATCGAGAGTCATTAACTGTCAAAACCTCCAACTGCGGAAGAGAAGTAATGATGATCTGCATCGTTTCATTTGTGACATAGCGACCACCCTCGATAGATAATGTTTGCAATTGTCGTGCAGAATTGCTTTGCACAAAGGTCCTTATTTTGGCATCAGGAATGTAATAGCCGTAGAACAAGAGGGCTTTGACGCTTTTTGGTAAAAAGTCCAAATAGTTCGTTTTCATGCTTGGATGTCTTCGTCGATTTCTGTCCCGTACATGTAAGGTCTCCAATTTGGTGAGGGGTGGAAGAATCACAGAAAAATCCACCTGATGTACATTATCGACTGCATTATGATCTGCATGGGCACACCAAACAGTATCAATAAAAATGTATCTGAGTTCTCGTTTGTCGGCAATGGCCGCAGAAAGTAATTCGCCCTGAAATCGATGAATGAATCGCCAAGAGAGCTCTTGTAGCGTGTCTGCGTTAAGAGAATTCAAATATTCAATAAATTGCTCTGCAGTTTCCATATGTGTCCAAGAAGCTTGCTGGCCTAGGACGGCTCTCTCAAGAGGAAAGTTCAAATGATTAGTCATGAGACGAGTAAGAAAAACATCTCCGCGAAAGTTTCTAAAGAAAGAAAATCGTCGAATTGTGTTCACGTTTCTGCGGGCTATCTCGTAAATTCTTAGTTCCACGTGTTCTGGAACTGGACGATAATACCTCCGTCTCCATCTCGCAAGTCTTGCGTGATTATATTGAAGTTCTTCCAAAACTCCAGTAGTCCTTTGTGTCAACATATCCAATATGCACAGCGGGAAATAATCTTCTTTTACGAACACCAACCGACGAATTCGAGGCGGTGGCATCACGCTCCCTTCTGGAAGGACACAATTTTCATGAGGGCATGCACATTTTATATACCGTGTTTTGTTGTTGGTTCTCCAATTCCTATCTTCTTCGTTCACTTTAAGTTTTGTAACTTCGAAATTGCACTGGCTGAAAGTTACATCTTCCAAAAGGGGCATGGCCGCCAGAAAAGAAACCATACGGTCGCATGATATCTTCACATATTTGAACTGTAACTTGGTCACATATTCTCCAGTTTGTTTCCAATAATCCGGAAACAAATTATTCCTGTTGAACGGGAAGAAGTAGAAGAATACGCTTTTCCACGGAAGTGTGCTTTCAAAATTAATTCCTCTTGCTTTGTATAGCCAATCTTGACGAAGGACGCCTGTACATTCCCTTATTCTGGGGTGAGTACTCACTTGATTATTCCATTCCCGACACACCAAACGGAATAGTTTCAGTTGGTTGAAATGCACCATGCAGCACAACTTTGCAAATGCCTGAAAATAGAGAGAAAATCAATAATCAGTTAACCAATTTCATACAGCAAAAATCAATTCAAAATGTTTGGTATTTGAGAATAAGGTGTGTGTGTATTACATACCTCCTTCGGCAAAATGACACTTTCACCACCATTGTCTTCATTTTCAGCGACTAGTTCCTGAACTTGCTCCATTATTTTACCGAAAAACAGATTGCTTATTGCCAAAAATCACACTTCTTTCGATTTCCTAGTTCCTCCGACTAGGAGGACCCCAAAATATAAAGTTTTCGTCTGTCAATTTAGGTGATTATAATAATAGAAATTAAAATTACAGAGATGTATAAAATGTACCTACATCAAAAATAACCACAGTAACCATAATGTCAATCCTTCCATTCAGAAAGGTATTCATGATTTTTGCCCGGGCTTCCATGGAATGAGGCAAGAATCAGAGTAAGATAGAAAAGAGGGTAGAGAGAGAGAGAGAGAGAGAGGAAAAAGGGCGCAAATTCCAGATATCTCTAGAAGAAGAGGGGAGGGGAGGGGGAGGGTATCTAGGATCCTTGTCTAGACTCTAGAGTAGAGATGTTATATATATACGGTAGTGAAACTGAATGATACTTAAATACTACAACATATTCCTATAGGCATTATGTTTATGTACATGATATATTAATTATTACAAATAGACGAACTAGAGAAATGAAATTGTTTTGAATGGGTTCCTCTTTAATTCCGTGTTAAGGGCTCATTAAACGTTTCAGAAAGGAATTTTTAGTCTTAAGTCGTAGGTGCTGTGGTGTGGTGGTATCGATATAACTAACTAATCAATACCAAATCGAGAATACATATAGGACTTTTAATTTTTACGTACTCTAGTTTCATAAAAATCTAGAAAACTGCAGGTCGAGGGTCTGTGATCTTCATTTTCATTAGTTCATTATTATTTAGTAGCACTTTACACAAAACGAATATTAAAAAATAGTCTGGTGGGCCAAGGGAAATAATTTTAGGTGCTATCTGTTCTTTAGTCGCATTTTGAATTTTTGCTGTCCATATATGTATATAAATATGTAACAAATAATGTATATTAATAGTTATATTTACGTTTACGTGTTATGATAAATTATGAATGAGTCAATGATAGGGTTCGGTTCGGTGCGGTATAATATATGTTGATCAATCCATTTAAATGTTACTATATACTTATTGTGCTAAAATGTAAAACAGAGTAGGTACCTATCAAGAATTATTTAGTTTTAATGGGTAGTGGAATGGGAATAAGTGGCAGTGGCATTGTTCGTTGTATATGCAAAAGAATGACATTTTAAGTGATAAAAATAAAAGCTCGTCATATGCAAACACTTTCGACTACTTATTAATTTATTAAATAAATTTTGTGGTCCGTCCTACATTGTCATTTCATGAGTAATATGTTATTGACATCAACATGATAAACGTCGACATATTTTTCGTCTATGAACGACGCCAAGAATAACGAAAGTTTTAATTGTCACCGTTTTGAACAAGTAGTGTCTCAATGCGACTTTTTGTACTTAAAAAATAGACTTGTATGATCATATGAATATTACAAGTAAGGTATGATGACATAATCCAAACATTGATACATCCCATGAAAACATGTTTTCAAACTAGAGAAACTTGGTCTTTCGTCTGCTTGGACGTTCCAACACTCCATCATTTTTGCGTATCTGAAAAAGTATTTATCGGCACAGTTTTAATATTATTATTAATTGCTTTTTCAGTAACATCAAAGAAAACAATGTTTAAATAGGTACTCACATTTCTGTTGAAGCAAAGTCGGGTTCTTCAAGTCGAGTTCCCTTCTGTACAAGCTCATCACAAATATTTTCTTGAGACAATTCTGAATATGGCAATTTACCCAAGCTGAAGATTTCCCAAATGGTTACTCCGTAACTCCATATATCTGAATTGCTGGAAAAATTATTGTCTTGAATGGATTCTATAGCCATCCATCTGAATGGAAGAAGTGTCTGATAAGAAAAGAAACTTCAATTAAAGTGAAATGATAGCAATATTTCCACAGAAAAGATTGCTAGCCTTCAACTGACCTTTTTACGTTGATTTTTGTAAGGACCCGTTTTAAATAATTCGCTGGAAAGGCCAAAATCACTAATTTTTGCATTGTAATTATCAGTAAGTAAAATATTCCTGGCTGCTAAATCTCCGTGGCTTATCTGTAATTGAACATATCTGAATAATTATCTCACAGAATTTTGTTTCGTCCTTTTCACATTTCATCATGAGATGTTTTTACCTTATTAGCGGCCAAATAATCCATTGCGCTGGCGATTTGGTATGCCCATAAAAGTAAGTCAAGTGTTGTAAATGATTTTTCTGGATGAGCAACTTGTACAATATTTTCATATCTAACATATTGAAATGCAGGAAACATAAATTTTTCTACAGACTAAAAAATAGGAATACAATTTTAATTTAAAACTTACTGCGTCCCGACATTTCTTCTTAAACGTTGACTTTTAAATGGATTAAAAGTTCCATCCCGATCGATTACATCTACGAATCTTTCCCGATTTTGGGTTAAGTAAGCATGCAAATTACCCAGTTGACACAATTCGACAACAATATACAGGATACCTATCAAAGATATAGAAATAATTTGTAAAATGGTTTTTGTATGCACTTAAGAAAATCAATGGAAAGATATTTTTAGAAACTGACGTTTTTTAATTTCTTTCGTGTATGCTCCAACAAGGTTGACAATGTTATCATGAGGTCCAATTTGACTCATAATCTTCAACTCGGTTAACTGGGACATAAAAGCACTTTTGCATCCACATGGTCCACACGGGGTTTTAAATGTTTTCACTGCAACGTCGTAACAAGAATCCCCGCAATCATATACTCCTTTGTACACTATTGAAAATCTGCCTTTTCCAAGAACCTTTTGCCACTCTAAATCATTTTAAAATGGGTACTTTTATGATGTATCATTAAATACTTAACACATGAAAAATTCGTGAAATTCTTACCTATTTTAAGTTTCTCCCTTGGTATCTCAAAGTTACTCGTAGAAGGAAAGGATAGAAACGAAGGACAGGACATAATGTTTTCATTACCATTACTATTATTCAGAATGTTTGCTTTTAGCCCGTTATGAAAATCTGCAACTTGTTCATCTGTCAGATCTCCTGTTTCTCCCTTAATTTTAAGGTATTTAAGAAAATGTCATATTATGGTCATTACAATATTTTGTGTACCTACAGAAAGCGTAATTAATATCGTTACTGCATGCAAAAATAAATTGACGGATGACTTTCACCGTGTAAATGACATTCCATCTTTTCATGTATATAAATAGTCAGCCAAAAGTGACTTTTTACATTTATTCACCTTTTACCAAAGTGGCAATAAAGTGAAAATTAGTACAATGGAAAAGGAGTTAAAACTTTGAATGCCCTTTTTTTAGGACGAAATGCTATTTAAACGGTGAAAGTCATCATATGTACACTTAGTTTTGCTCATCCCTGTACATTTAAAATGGCATAAAAATTCAATACCAAAGCAAACTTCAGCTTTCTCCACAAATAGGCAGAAACTCCAATGACAATGAAGAAAATGAAGACTCCAATACTGATCCCTGCAATAATAGAGGCTGGCAGCCCTGCTAATTTAACCAAGTAAACAAAGTTAATTACAGGCGCGTCTAGTAACTAAAAAAAATATTAACCTAACCTAACCATACTTAACCGAACTTAAACAAACCTAACCTTAATTACTGATATTAAATAATGTTTTATTTGTAAGTTCCGTTGATTTCATGTGAACTATGTGTAAAGAGTAGCAAAGATTACACTGACTACGCTACACAACTATAAAGACCTGCCTGATATTCTTATTGAAGTAATCCCATTTTAAGTGTGCGGGCTATTTAGTATACTAATAAGTACTTATATGAATAGAAATTAGAATGCCTACCAGTTGTACAGTTTGACTCATCGTCCCCTCCTGGACAGTCATCTTTCCCATCACATTTCTGGAGCGTGCTTATTAAACTTCCATTCATTTGGCACTGATAGTGACTTAAGTTAGTGTTTCTATTAAGAACTGCCTCA
This sequence comes from Tomocerus nigrus, assembly GCA_019776505.1. Classification (NCBI taxonomy): domain Eukaryota; kingdom Metazoa; phylum Arthropoda; class Collembola; order Entomobryomorpha; family Tomoceridae; genus Tomocerus; species Tomocerus nigrus. The sequence continues at coordinate 22,042 of JABASI010001483.1, forward strand.
CAATACACAACGTTTTCGTTGCTCCCATCCGTACAGTTTGTTATGTTATTGCATATAGCTTCGAGAGAAACACATTGTCCATCATCGCAAGTAAAATTCTTAGGACCGCATCTAAGGTGAGAAAATGTGCATTTTGCCTTTTGAATATGACATAGATATTCGATGTCTAAGGATTGTTGTTTAATTTCTGCAATACCTACCTTATATGATCCTGTATAATGTCAATGTTCAGTTCTGTAGGCTTAAGAACATAAATAATAGATTCTGGATTGCAGTTGGGATTGTCATAGATGACATTATTGACGAATCCAAGAAAATAATACTCTTCACTGAACTTACTGACTCTTCCCAACGCAACTGAGCCAATGTCATCAGTGTCTCTATGTACACACGTAGTATGCGCGGAATCTGCCACAATTTCCATTAAGACAAATTATTATTTCTGATTTTCGGATATAATATGGACAAAAACTGTCGGCAAAAGTTGTATGTATGATTTCATTATTGTTACTGTATTTCTAAGAGTTCTTACGCTTGTCCTCCTCAGAATTCGTCATCACAATCAAGCGATGAGAAATGGTTTCATGGTAGTGTTTCCAATCGCTTAGTAAAACGATCCCGCTGGTATTTGAAGACAAAGATAGTATTTCTTCAACTCTTTCCTTACTAGGGAGGCATACTGCATGAACTTGATCATCAAATCGTAATGGTGTTTTCAAATGAACAAAAGCAAGATTTGGGTGAAGCCTTACATGTGTTATCTAGATATTACAAACATTGCTGAATTAATTGATATTGGGTTGGGTATCTTATTATAATACTGAGTAAGGTAACTGTATTTAATTTGCTACACCCATACTATCTTAAAATCAGAAAATTGCTTACGTCAACAGTTTGCTTATAAGGATTTTCTTTATTTTTGTCTCCTGGTTGTGTGAAATTTACAGTCACGGAATAAGTTGAGAATTTTTGGAAAACTAGCTCTCCCTTTAAGTAGTGATTATCATCTGAAATATAATTTTAAATGCAATCCGTTCAAAATCGAACACTTCAGAAAAGAAGATTGAAATATCTGTATTTAAAAAAATCAGCACATTCACATACTCATCACTAGAAGTGAGGGATTTAAGATAATTGCAGGCATATGATCTTCTATTCCATTTTTTGTATGAATTGTAGCTACCCATGGAAAGATTTTTGTCCCTGACAAATTATGAAGCAGTCCATGACTCTCTATAGAAAATTAATTTTCAAATATTGTAGAGTTTGCGATTTAGTATTTGAGTTTTCTCAGATTTTTTTGTCTTACCATTGAAAGATTTGTATGTGTCGTCATTGGCTTGACAGGGGGAAAATAAAACGAAGCAGAAAATTATACTCAGTAGAGAACTTTTAATAGAAATCATATCTGTGATAGATCGTTCATAAATAGTTGGATAAATTAAACAAAATGAAAATGAACAAACTATATAGTAATATTAATTGTTATTGAAAGGGAGAATCTCCACATTTTCTTTCACAATCCTATGTAACATTATTAATTGCAACTCTAATGAGACTTAGCTCGAGACAGGAAAATCTTTGAACAAAAACAATTTCTTGAAAAATTCTGTTAGGTTTACATGTATCCTTTACGTAACAAATTGATTTTTAGTGCTCTAAGAAAGCGGTAGCTACTAATCGCACAACTGGAAACGAAAATTAGTTACAAACTGGCATTCTTATTACACATTCCAATAAACACCATGCAGTAATGATGATTATTGATAAAGTTAATAGGTACCTATAAGGAGAATACACAAACACTTGTGGCTTTGTTTTATATTTAGGCCCTAAATACTGTAGGCAAAATTGTTTTGTTTTCGTGGGCTTTGTACATCATTAGTTTAGTGGTTTTTTAACGGAGCTAGAGTTTCATGTTATTAACCGTACTGCTATTTCACTGTGATGGCGATAGAAGAGTGCATTGAAATGATAGAAGGTATAAAACTTATTTTAACTCGCTTGCATAGATTCCATTAATAAAACAGCTCAGTCAAACGCTACTAATTACCACAAAGGAAATGCGACTTTTTTTGGTTTGTTAAAGTAAACAATTTTCATCAAATTATATTTTTAATATGAACTGCTATTTATTGTCATTATCTGTTCATAGTAATTTTGTCTACGTCAGCAACATTTTGTGACCATATTACTATTTGTCTACACTTATATTATAATTTTTAGATAGTTAGCTTATTCAGTAAACATATTGACTTGTCTGGGCCGCGACCATGCATAAAAGTACACATATTTATTATCTATTTACCTAAGCATGTGCGGATATTTCATTTCTATATCTGTAGTCTTTTGATATGTTATTTACCTACAATAAAAAAGTAGATACCTACCTATGTAATAATATGAATAATTGTAAGTTGTAAGAACTATTTGTTCCCCCTTTCAATCCCGTATTTTTAACGTGGAGCATTTCATAAACTAAACTAATTTCCCTTATTTAAATAAAATTGCAGTATGAATGAATATGAACACTTTTGCATTGGTAGGTACTTATATTTACTTAATAGTCTACGTAAATTTTACCGTTTTGGCAGCCCGTTAACGTAAAATATGAATTTT